>JAASAO010000859.1:0-98311 GCA_017311375.1 Mytilus coruscus | reverse complement strand
CATCTCTGAATTAACCTTTGTCAATAAGCTCTAAAATACTAATATCCTGAACGTTATTTGATCAAAACGAATCCTGAATATAGAAGTTGTAATACAAACCTTGAATGCCCAATTTTGCTCAATTGAAAATCATACATTATCAGATATTTAAAATCTATGTTACAAAAATTCTAATTGTAATGCTAAACATACTGAGCTAATGATAACGTCAGAAATAACAGTTCATATTCAGATAATTAGAAAATAAAGGTGAAAATTTGTAAATGTGGTGCGTTTGTGGAGTTTAAACTGTTGTGTTTTGTTGATATAATTTCTGAACAATGTTTATCAGTACAAAATAATTTAAAATTTGATTCTATTAAATTCAATACATAACTAAGGTATTCAACAACTGCGAACAATATTGCATCTGAAGACGAAACTTACCTTTGTAAAATGCTTATGACTGCGTACAGTTAAACTTGGAAAGTTTGTGTTGTTCTATTTCTATACGTATTTTAATATTTAGAAAATACTGTTTCTTCAAAAGCAATTAAGATATTTTAGACCGGAATATGACATTTGTTTGATGTGTTGGAGCTTTTGATTTTGCAATTTGATGGGGGACTTACGTTTTGAATTTTCCTTGGGGTTCGGAATTTTGCTATTTTTCTTTTTAGTGTCATGTATATCAGATTCATTCTACGATCTTTTTGTCGTTTGTGCAAGTTATTATTCAATGAGTTCTGAACTGATATTCCTCAGAAAAACGATAAAAATACAAGATTGATATATTTAGCCTACTAATAATCCTTCAAGTATCCATCTTGAATACTCTGTAATGAATGTTTGTATTGTTGAAATAACGCATTTTGAGACATCATTTGTCGTATTGACTTGATAGTTACATTACTACATTTGTGATATGGATAAGTTGTTTACCATGAGTAAATTCCATGATTGATTGTTGTTTCCTTAATGTCCGGTGTCAAAATTCTAAGAATTATTTGAATTACAAATGTTAAAATATGTACTTACATATATGAAGAATAGGAGCTTACTTTCAGGTTGCATTTCTGTAAATATCAACAATGCAATTTCCATAGGAACTCCTTTCACGGCTAAAACTGTACCACTTTTACTATGAAGTTTTGAAAAAAAATATATCCTAGAATGGAAAGTTCATATGCACTACTATTTTTTTCAAAGGTCAAAATATAGGGCTGTGCGGCATATTTTCAACGTTTATATGCCCCGAACTTCTAAGAGTTTAAACTTACATTAAATTTCTATACTACCCCAACCTTGACTTCAGGATTTCCACAGACTTCAACTTGATCACTATGAATATGTATATTTACTGGTAACATTTCAAGTTATGTCTCTATGAGATGAAACATAGAGATCATATCCGGGAACCAGTACGTAAACAAAATTAATTGTCTATGAATATTCTATATCTCCCCAAAAGAGGCGTGGTTTGAAAAGCAGCTGTATTTACAAAGTGCAACCTATACTAACATTTATTCTAATAGAAAACTTTCTAAAAACACTTTTTCTCACAACAATACTTATATCTCAGAATTATAGCCTGAAAGAAATCACTGCATATACTCTAAGTTTTCTTTTACAGTACATTTTATACCCCCACCCCTGTATCAATTTTTTACAGAATTTGAAAACAAGACTTTAATTATTGCCAGCTTACCCTATGAGCATGTTTTCTGACATGAAATGTCTAGAACCTGTTTGAAACTATTTTGATAACAAATTGAAAGCATTTCAGAACACTATAAATGTAATGTTTAGCAGCTGATCATTCCAACATTCAAGATTATATAAAATGTCCAATCCTGCCTCTGTCTCCAGTCCACATCTTACTGTATGCCTATTTGTCAATGAAAGTTCACAATTACTGCCTCAAATGGTCAGTTAAGAAATCTTGTCACAACAGTTTCATCTCTTACCATATATCTAACATAATTTAGCTAATATATGAACTAGAAGTGTTTAAACACAGCCATATTTGCAAAAGTTGTATGAATGAAGATATCAGTCTGATGTATGAATTAACTAAAAGTTTTATAGAAATGACTGCTAACATCTGAATTTGCATAACTTCCAAGTACAGTTATTGGTTTCTATACAAAAGACCTTTAAAATAATAAAGTCATAGCATTTACAAGTTAAATTATTTGTTTTATGACCAGGGGGTAGGCATTTTTCTTGGTATTTTGCCCCTGGGGCCTCAAATTTCCTAAATTATTCTGCTGTTTCTAGCAATATGGAATATTTAGTGCATATTTAGGATAGAACACACTATTGTAAGTTTTATTGAGGTATTTTTTTATTTCTAGCTTGTATTTGTTTATGCCGTGATCACAAAAAAGCTAATTTAGGTGCTACCGCTTACTTTTGGGTTATCGACAGAATAAAAACACCCCACCAATAATATTCATGAAGGATCTATGAGTTTCAATGACTGCGAAGAGTAAATATAAGCACTTCTAAACAATTTATATTACTAATATGCACATATAATGAATTTATTTTGCATTCAGGGCTTTAACTAAACTATGCATACTGTAAACTGTGAATTTATGCTGAGTCATCATAGTTAAGGCCAAGGATTTTCTCAATCTTCATGAAACATTTATAAAACTTCATATTTGAGTTAATTTCATTAAAATCTCTGAGATAAACCAGATTTGGTGGAATTCTGTATGTTCCCTTTTTTTACCCAATATAGGTTGCATTTCTGTAAATATCAACAATGCAATTTCCCATAGGAACTCCTTTCACGGCTAAAACTGTACCACTTTTACTATGAAGTTTTGAAAAAAAATATATCCTAGAATGGAAAGTTCATATGCACTACTATTTTTTTCAAAGGTCAAAATATAGGGCTGTGCGGCATATTTTCAACGTTTATATGCCCCGAACTTCTAAGAGTTTAAACTTACATTAAATTTCTATACTACCCCAACCTTGACTTCAGGATTTCCACAGACTTCAACTTGATCACTATGAATATGTATATTTACTGGTAACATTCCCAAGTTATGTCTCTATGAGATGAAACATAGAGATCATATCCGGGAACCAGTACGTAAACAAAATTAATTGTCTATGAATATTCTATATCTCCCAAAAGAGGCGTGGTTTGAAAAGCAGCTGTATTTACAAAGTGCAACCTTCAAGAAGCGAATATTCAAATAAATCATGAAGTGAGATGGAGACGAATTTAAATGTTAACAATTAGTTTCTGACATTTCAAAACTGCCCATTATCAGGGTTGGACATACTTATATCTTTATAAACCTTTTACCTTCATTAAATCATATTACACCTCAGTGTATTAAATTACATTTTAAATTAACAATGAACTGCTACAAAAACTATATATGGATCTTAATAAAATGTTTTGTAACACACTGCAGATGTTTTGAAATAAAGCATTTAGATATTTTTGGCAGATTAATGTATACACTTACTTGTAAGAATTTTTTTTTTTTGAAAAACAACTGTCCAAGTAATTAGTCTAGCGAACTTTCAATTTTACATTAAATATCTGACATTTCAAATAAAAGAGGGACGAAAGATACCAGAGGGGCAGTCAAACTCATAGATCGAAAACAAACTGACAACGCCATGGCCAAAAATAAAAAGACAAACAGACAAATAATAATACAGATGACACAACATAGAAAACTAAAGACTAAGCAACACGAACCCCACCAAAACTGGGGTGATCTCAGGTGCTCCGGAAGGGTAAGCAGATCCTGCTCCACATGTGGCACCGTCGTGTTGCTTATGTTATTACAAATCCGGTAAATAGTCTAATTCGGTAAGTCACATTCGTGAAAAGGGAAGGGTATTGTAGTTACGACATAAGGAACATATCCGATATCATCTGTGAAACGGTTATTCCATAACGGTCAACCAACTCGTGATGGCGTCCGTAAAATTTACGAAGGGATGATTTCAACTTCACCATTTGGAACTCTTGGTTTAATAGCTTCCTTGTGAGCAGCAATCCTCTATCAAGGAAATCATGATAGGAAACACAAGCCCGGGAATATCGTATCAATTGGGAGATATATACTCCGTATGCAGGCGCAAATACTGTTATCTTATAGGAAGTTGAAAGCTAAATATCCCTTCATTCACCAATTGCCTTAATTAAATTATTATAAACCTTTCTAGACCAGACAAATGTATGATCAATTAACTACTCCGTTGTCCATTGTACCTATGATAACCATTCTGACATTTTAATTAAAATAATGACAGTTAATAGGACAACGACTAAATGAAAAATGCGAGATTTCTGTCATATCATATGTAAGTGTGTGTTTACTTTTTAAATGTGTTATTCAGATTTGTTTGTCAACGGGATCGATACAGATATTTTACAACTGATCGTTAAAATGTTTAAATTGTATTAATTTAAGTTACTTTAATTCACCTTGTGCCAGTGAATTTATTAATTGAGTACAATGTGTCGTTCCGTTTACTAAACCCTTCTTGTAGATTCATGAATACATGTGTTGCAAACCCATTACTAGACATTCAATCTAGGAAGTGGAGATATCGTTGAAATAATCAGCATTAAATCGTTTCAAAATATACAGAATTAAATTTGTAATCAAATATATGAAAATAGTGGAATTAACTATTTTTGGAGTGTAAAAAATTCTTTGGATGTTTTAGATAAATTACGTGCTTTTGATGTCCTTTTGATTCTGTTGACAGTTTTGACTTTTCAATTCTTTACACTACACTTTCACACAATCTTATCAAACACAAGTTTTCCTATTTGATTTAATGGTCATTTGGTAAATCTGAATGCAAATATATTTGCTGCAACTCATTTAAAGCCTTCTTCTCTAATGAGAAAGGTAAATATGCTAGATATACTTACTGGAGGTGTGATGAGATGATTGAAGCTGTTAATTTTCTCCTTGATAATATTTATGTACGTTTCGGCAACAAAGTTTATCGACAGATTGTAGGTATTTCTATGGTCCTAAGTGCGCCCCTTTAATAGCAGACGTGTTTTTGTACTGTTATGAAACACAGTTTATGACTAAACTCAGTAAAGACCCGTCTAAATTGCATTTAATTAATAGATTCAACAACACTTACCGTTATCTTGATGATATTTTTTCGTTAAATAATCAAGGATTTTCTAAATATACTGCCGACATTTACCCAAAGGAACTTACTTTAAATAAATTAAATGTAAACGGTAATAAGTGTCCTTTCCTAGATTTAGATATTTCAGTTTTACACGGGAAACTTCACACTAAAATTTACGACAAAACGGACGATTTTTCGTTTCCTATTGTTAATTTTCCCTTTTTTGGATGGCGATATTCCTTTGGTACCATCTTACGGTGTTTATATATCACAACTCGTTCGCTATGTCCGTGTCTGTTGTGACGTTTTGGATTATAATGACGTAATCTATGTATTACTGGTAAATTATTAAGTCAGGGATTTCGTTACCACAAATTATTAAAAACCTTTACTAAATTCTCCCATATATATAAAGATTTGGTTTTGAAGTTTGGTTGTACCTGTAGAAAACTTATTTCAAATGGGATAGCACATCCTCATTTTTACGGAGATGTTGTTTACCGTGCCCGGAAATTTAGAAACGATCCTGGTAAACTTATCGATCCTTTAAATAAACTTATTCTTAAAGGTTACCAATTCAACTATGTAATTAAATCTTTGAGTATTGTTTTTATTGGTATTAATATTGATTTTGTAATCAGTAAATTAAAAGCAAACTAAATATTATTGTTATATACAGATGCACATCCATGGATCTACAATCTGTCGATAACTGTAACTTGGCATTGCACAAGGTCATGTTTTTCCTCTTACTGTTTATGACGTCTTTACACTAAATCCATTGGATGTTGGATGTGTAATGATTGATAATTTAGTCTTAGATGCATGATTTTTTTTATTAGTTGTTATTGGCTTTGAACTAGCTGTCAGTAACTGCGAGTACTCTCACATCTGTACTTAGTGTCCTTTTGTTGTTTGGATGTACAAGTACCCGGCCATGTTCACTCTGTGTTTTTATTAGATGTATTTCTATTTGTATCCATCTGATGAGTGAAGCCTTTTCCAACTGAATTTTATAGTTTGTTCTTATGTTGTAATGTTACACCATTGTCCCAGGTTAGGGTAGGGTTGGGATCCCGCTAACATGTTTAACCCCGCCACATTATGTATGTATGTGCCTGTCTTAAGTCAGGAGCCTGTAATTCAGTGGTTGTCGTTTGTTGCTGTGTTACATATTTGTTTTTCGTTCATTTTTATGTTCATAAATTAGGCCGTTATTTTTCTCGTTTAAATTGTTTTCCATTTGTCATTTCGGGGCATTTTATAGCTGACTATACGGTATGGGCTTTGTTCATTGTTGAAGGCCGTCCGGTGACCTATAGTTGTTAATTTCTGTGTCATTTGGTCTCTTGTGAAGAGTTGTCTCATTGGCAATCATACCACGTCTTCTTTTTTTATATAGAATTGCTATTGCAAGCAATAGCGGATGTCATCCTTCCCCATTGCCACTAAGCGGCAGCCATTTCGAAAATTTTAAACAGTGAATGCACATATATGCATGGCTATACGTCTTTCTGTAAATTTTCAGAACATTTGGAGCATTTTGAAATTTTACGCATTTTTGCTGTTTCCATAGTTACGGCAGCCATTTTGGAAATTCCAAAGTCAGAAGTCTCAACTATACTTGCCATTTAACATTTATATAAAGTTTCGGTAAGTTTGGAGCGTTTTGAAATTTTGCTTTTTCCATGGCAATGGTGAACATTTCTAAAATTCCAAAGACTCTTACCAAACTGACTGATGACATGTAAGTGTCAACGAATTTGATTTAATATTCTGTGAGATAATGCTACTTTAATGTGTTTTCCCATTGGGTCAATGTTAAACTTTTGACCTGTTTCCATGGCAATGGCAGCCATTTTCCGACAAAAATGGTTGTTTGACCTGAATTTAGAGCAAACTAAACCTCCAACGTGTATAACAGTTGTCATAGATAATGTTTGATAACCAAAGACAAAAGAACACGATTGTAAAATAATAGCCTTCAATATTGAGTAAACAAAGATTAAAGTTGAGTAGTTGCTTGTAGTATCTAAAATGGTCTGCTTTTATATTTTTAACTCGTTTTCTTTTTTTTTTATCTTTTTTGTTGGGAAATGTTCATTTTATGTGAAGTGTTTTATGAACTGTTTATCTTTTCGTCGGGTATTTTTTTTTATTAGCTTGTTGATATTTTTTTTTTTTTTTTTGAAATATGGTTGTCTGTTGTTCCCTCGGTATATTTTTTTTTCTTTTGATAAGTTTTTTACTTCCTGTGAAAGTAAGCGTGCATATTAGTTTTTAAAATAGGTTATTGTCCTAAACGTTACATTTTTTTTTTTTTTTTCAATCTGCATATCATTGAAATCGAGGACATTTTAGAGCATCTATCCTTGGCATCGATTGTTTAGACACCTTAAACGCAATTACAAATAACACTTAATATAAAAAATATTCGAAGGTATCAAAAACAAGTTCATTGTAAAATCATGATGCCCAGCATGCAAATGCATATGTTGGAGTAGATTTTAAAGGAAACTAGTCAGGTCATGAAAGGAGCAGCAATACATTAGATTTCGCTTAAAGTAAATTTTCACATTATTGTCAACATAATGGAATTTTATGCGACTTTCATACATGTAAGGTGTTTGTCTAACTAAAAAAACAAGTTTAATCCGGCATTTTCTACGAAAGGAAATGTCTGTACCAATTCAGGAATAGGACAGTTGTTTTCTTTTCGATTGATGTGTTTGAGCGTTTGATTTTGCCATTTGTTAAGGAAATTTCAGTTTTTAATTTTCTTTGGAGTTCGGTATTTTTGTTATTTAATATTTTTTAAGTATAAAAAGAAAACGTAAGCAGAAGGGTCATACAGAATCATTAGTCAACCAAAGATAAAACACGGCAATGCAAAACAAAGAAAAAACACTTAAACAACTAGTATTTGTAATCCAAGTTAAGAAAGGCAAGCAAATAAGTATGATACTGTTGTTATCTCAGTTAAGAAATTTTTCCTCTTCTGCAAACGGGAACAAAAATTCACTCCAACAGTATATGATTTGTCTTGCTATTTTGATATATTATTTGAATAAAAATTGTACGAATGAATCAGATTCATAGGTTGGGAAAAGATTGTGATTTGTAAATCATGAAGATAGATGGAAACGAATTAAAATGTTTACAAATAATTTCTGACATTTCAAAAACTGCCCATTATCTTTGTTGGACATACTTATCTCTTTATAAACTATTCATAAAATCATTATACGCCTTCGTTTATGAAATATAACTTTATATTACAATGAACTGCTACAAAAATCATCTATGTATCTTAACAAAATGATATTTATAACACTGCAGAGGTTTCGAAATAAAGCATTTAGATATATTCGACAGATTTATGTTCACTTACTTGTCAAAAGGATTTTTGAGACTTATACCTCACATAAGCGGTCATCTCAGTACCAGAATCTATGACAAACGAGACGATTTGAATTTTGAAATTATCAATTTTCCCCACCTTAGTAGCAATATACCAACTTCACCTGCATATGGGATATACATTTCCCAACTCATTCGGTATGCAAGAGCCTGCAGCTGCTACTCAGTCTTTGTAAAACGTCACCAGTGTCTGAACAGAAAGTTGATGAACCAGAGGTATGTCATCGAACGTCTCGTCCTTTTTCTAAAGAAGTTCATCGAAAGATACCAAGACCTTGTTGATAAATATACCGTATCAACTTAACAAATAATACACGATGGTCTTGAAGTATAGATTCTAGGTACTGACGTTGTTTATCATCTTAATATCGTGCTATAGTATTCTTTTATTTGTCTTTGAAAATTGTTACTTTTACTGTTTAGTCTATTTTTGGTACTGTCCATTTGACGTGGCTCTATACTTGCACATCCCGTCATTGTGGTATTGTGCTGTGAAAAAATTTCGTATTCTTGTCTTTCGTTTTTGCTAATGTGCTTTTTCTATATGCTTTTTTGTTTTTCTTTGTTTACATATTTGTTTGTTTTTGTAGTGATTGGGATTATAACACAATGTCGACTGCTGTACCCCTATTTTTGACATTTTTATCTATTATGTCTGTTTTTTTTTTTGGTTCACACATCGTTGTCATTATAATGGAATTTTATGCGACTGTCATTCAAGTGAGAGGTTTAGCTAGCTATAAAACCAGGTTTAATCCACCATTTTCTACATAAGAAAATGCCTGTACAAAGTCAGGAATATGGCAGTTGTTATCCATTCGTTTGATGTGTTTGAGCTTTTGATTTTGCCATTTGCTTAGGGACTTTCCTTTTAGACTTTTCCTCGGAGTTCAGTATTTTTGTGATTTTACTTTTTAAGAACTAATGTCCAGTTAAATCGTCCAGTGGAAGTGAGAACAACTAACAATTTTACATTAAATGTCTGACATTTCAAATACTGTTATCTTGTTATCTTACAGTTTGAAAGGCTAACTATCCTTTTATTAGCCAATTACCTACATTATATTATTGTTCACCTTTCTAGACAAGACAGTGGTGTGACGCATATACTACACGGAAGTTCTTCAAAACGAAATTATCAATTCCTCTACATTCAGGTCCGTTCGCACCACAGAGAGTCAAACCGTTAACAAGCATACCACTGCCACTACCCAACTTAAAGCATCTTCCGAAAATTTGAAAGTCCCTACCATGTACTGGTTACCGAAATTACACAAAAAACCATTTAAATTCCGTTTCATCTCCGCATCGAGTAAGTGTTCTACTACTAATCTATCAGTTCTTCTAACTACCTCCTTACTACTATCAAAGAACTGGTTATTAACTTTTGTAATAAAGCTTATGAAAATAATGGTATTAATTATTTTGGAGTGTTAAAAATTCTTTAGAGGTTTTAGATAAAATACATGCTTTTGATGGTCCTTATAATTCTGTTGACAGTTATGATTTTTCTACTTTGTACACTACACTTCCACACAATCTTATAAAGAAAAAGTTTTTGTATTTGATAAAATGGTCTTTCGAAAAATCTCATTGTAATTTTATTTGCTGTAACTCGTTTAAAGCCTTTTTTCTGTAACGAAAGTATGCTAGATACACTTACTGGAAATGTGAGGATATGATTGAAGCTTTAAATTTTCTGCTAGATAACATTTATGTACGTTTCGGCGATAAAGTGTATCGTCAGGTAGTAGGTATCCCTTTGGGCACTAACTGTGTCCCTTTAATAGCAGATTTATTTCTATATTGCTATGAATCTCAGTTTATGACCAAACTCAGTAAAGACCCATCATTGTTATATTTAGTTGATACATTCAACAATACCTACCGCTATCTGGATGATATTTTTTCGTTAAATAATTCAGAGTTCTCTAAATATACTTCCGAAATTAACCCAAAAGAACTTACTTTAACTAAATTTAACATAAACAGCAGCAGTTGCCCTCTTCTAGATTTAGACATTTCAATTTCTAACGGAAACTACATACTAAAATTTACGACAAAAGAGACGATTTTTCATTTCCTATTGTTAATTTTCCATTTTAGACGGCGATGTGCCTTTGGTTCCATCATACGGTGTTTATATATCCCAACTCGTTCGGTATGCCCGTGTGTGTTCTGATGTCATAGATTTTAACGAACGTAATCAATGCATCACTGGGAAATTATTGTGTCAGGGATTTCGATACCATAAATTACTTAAAACTTTTACTAAATTCTTTCATAGATGCAAAGATTTGATTAGTAAATTTGGCTGTACCTGTAGAAAACTTATTAAAAATGGTATTTCACATCCTAAATTTTACGGTAATATTGTACTTAAAGCGAGGAAATCACTATGTGATCCGTGTAAACTCATCGAACCTTTAAACAAACTTATAAGTAAAGGGTTATCGTACCAATATTGTAATTAGATCTCTGAATATAGCTTACATTGGCACTAATATCGATTTTGTCATTAGCAAATTAAAACATAACTAAATTGTATCTTCTTTTGCGGCGGGATGTTTAGAGACACACACACGTTAATTTTTATCTCTAAAGAAGTAGCTTCTCACTATCCTACTACCTGTCGATACATTTATTTTTGGCATTGCACAAGTCATGTCTTCTCTGACTGTTCATGACGTTAAAATACTAAATCCCTGGGATGTGTTTTGGTTGATTTTAGTCTCTGATGCATGATTTTTATTATTAATTGTTTTGGCTTTTAACTAGCTGTCAGTAACTGCGAGTACTCTCAAATCGTACTTTCTTGTTAATTCGACCTGTTGATACTATTTTTAATACTTTTTGTTATTTTATATTAATATGGATCTTGTCTGTATACCAGCTTTGATTATTTGGAATATCTACTAATTTTCACTTCTTCATACTACATTTGTATGAACATCAAGATTATTCTCCTTAAATCTGTACAGGAAGTTTTATTGTTGATATTCACCCTTATGTATCTAGTGTTAAATTAGGTATTTATATGACAGACCTTTCTTGGTATTCCTAATTATTGGAAGATTTTATATAGACAGAAGTAGTATACCTAAAACGACAAAGTTATTTTTCATTTACCTGTATATATTATGAAAACCGGTTTTTCAAAAGTGATTATTTTCTAAGGGTTAAATATTTCGCGGTGGTGTCTTGCCATGGCTTTGTTTGGACTTGTTTGTTTGCTTTTTGGCCTTGAATGTTTGTCCTTAATATTTTATTAACTATGTATTTACTTTCAGGTATCACAGATCGAATTTATTCGTTCATAGTGTGTTAATTTACGTTTTCTGATTGAGTTAAGCCTTCCAATTGATATTTTATCGTGTGTTTTCTATGTTGTGATGTTATACTATTGTTTCAGAAAAGGAGAAGGTTTGGTACTATTAAAACGTTTAATCCCGCTGCAAATGTTTGCACCTGTCCTAAGTCAGGAATCTGATGTACAGTAGTTGTCGTTTGTTTATGTAATTTATACGTGTTTCTCGTTTCTCGTTTTTTATATAGACTAGACCGTTGGTTTTCCCGTTTGAATGGTTTTACACTAGTAATTTTGGGGCCCTTTATAGCTTGTTGTTCGGTGTGAGCCAAGGCTCCGTGTTGAAGGCCGTTCATTGACCTATAATGGTTTACTTTTATAAATTGTTATTTGGATGGAGAGTTGTCTCATTGGCACTCACACCACATCTTCCTATATCTATAGTTTGATTAACGAACTTTTCCATTGCCCATTGTACATATGGCAATCATTCTGAAAATTAATTTAAATTAAATAACAGTTGATTGAACAAATGTTATACTAATATAAGAAACCTGTGATATTTTTATCATAGCATATGCAACTTTGTGTGCACTTGTTGAATGTGTTTTTCAGTTTATAATTCAAACAATAGTTTGCTATAAGGTAAATTTAAGGAGATGTGACAAAGACCAATCAACACAATTTAAACAAATCTCAACAATTCATTTATATTTTGTTTATGTTTACCATACAAGTTTGAAAACAAGTAAAATGACAGATGTAGAAAATACCTTCGAAAAAAATTACGACTTCTACAGTCTACTTACTTGATCTTATTAGCATGCAGTTTTTGAACTAGTACAACGTAGCTTCTACAATATAAGTAAAAACAGTTTCACCATTTACTAAATATGTTGTTGTCCCCGCAGACAAAATCCCCAAACAACATCGTTTTCGTGTGTAAATCACATTACATAAACTGCTTGATAAAGAATAAGGTATTGACAATTCACTGGGAAACTCAACATGTACCCCCACGACAATTACCAAAGAGGAAATCCTGAATAATCATAGGCATGTTATATGTTTCTTTGGAATTTCAACTAAAAATGAAGAACTGGATCGTCCTTTACTGAATTGAATACCTAAACTACATAAATGTGCTTACACACAACGTTATATTGCTGGGTCTTCCAAGTGCTCCACGAAACCGCTTTCTAAGTTATTAACTTCAATTTTATCAGCAATCAAAGCTGGGCTAGTGAGTTATTGTGAAACTACATAATCTTGAGGTGGTGTGAATCAGATGTGGATACTAAAACATTCTAAAGTCTTAGATCTTTTAGAGTACATACAATCTAAGACACTTTCATCTTGCAATTGTGTTGACTTTTTTACACTTTACAAAAGTATTCCCAATACCAAACTAAAAAACAAATTGGAAGAGTTGGTCATGCTGTGTTTAATACAAAAGAATGGCTTACCTAGATACATGTAACTTGTCTTAGGAATTTATAAATCGTACTTTGTAGAAAATCACTCTGATTCAATCAAAAAATTCTCTGAAACTGACATTATCATGATGCTTGCTTTCTTGATTGACAACATATTTGTTACGTTTGAAGGAAGTGTTTTTCAACAAACAATCGGCATTTCCATGAGAACCAGCTGTGTTCCTCTTCTTACATGAACTTCTTATGAAGAAAGAAAAGAAGTTAGCAATATCCTTTAACTTTACTTTCCGCTATTTAATTCAAAATTTGGTGACCATGTTGAACGCATCTACCCCATCGAACTTGATATAAAGGATAAAGGATACAACAGATACAGTTAAGTCTGCCTCATATCCTGACGTCGGCATTCACCTCAAAAGCTAACCAAACCTTTAAATAGACTTATTCGGAAAGGATATACTTACGATACTGTTGTCAAGTCATTAAGGATTGCATATTTTGGTATTAATATTGATTCACTCATAGGGTCTTTGCATCGGAAATAAACACATTTATTCTAAAACCAGTTGTTGGCATGATACGGGTTATGTTCTTCTCATATATTTTATGATGGTATGATACTAAACCCCTAACGGGAGGGATTGTACTTGATTTTCATCTGATGAAGACATAATATTTCAATCAGTTTAACTGAGTTCTGGAGCTGGCATGTCAGTAACTGCTAGTAGTCCTTTGTTAGTTTATGTATCATTGTCATTTTACTTAGTTTCTTTTGTTACCTATTCTGACATCGGACTCGGACGTCTTTTAAACTGAGTTTTACTGTGCGTATTCCTATGTGTTTCTTTATTCTACATTGGCTAGAGGTATAGGGGGAGGGTTGAGATCTCACAAAACATGTTTAACCCCGCTGCATTTGTGCGCCTGTCCCACGTCAGGAGCCTCTGGCCTTTGTTAGTCTTGTATGTTTTTTAATTTTTAGTTCATTTATATGTTTTGGAGTTTAGTGTGACGTCCATTTTCACTGAACTAGTACACAATTTTATTTAGGGGCCAGCTGAGGACCACCTCCGGTTCTGGGATTTTCTCGCTGCGTTGAAGACCCATTGGTGGCCTACGGCTGTTGTCTGCTCTTTGGTCGGGTTGTTGTCTCTTTGACATATTCCCCATTTCCATTCTCAATTTTATTACATCTAGAAATTGACAACGAGGTTCGGTTGAAAACAAAACTTTACTACGATAAAAAAAAATGATTTCAGCTTCCATTTTTATGTACCAACATTACAGCAGCGCCTGCATACGGAGTATATATCTCCCAGTTGATACTATATTTCAGGGCTTGTGTTTCCTATCACGATTTCCTTAATAGATGGTTGCTGCTCACAAGGAACCTATTAAACCAATAGTTTCAAGTGGTGCAGTTGAAGTCATTCCTTTGTAAATTTTACGGACGCCATCACGAGTTGGTTGACCGTTTTGGAATATCTGTTTCACAGATGTCGACAGATATGTTAAAATTGTCGTACCTTCATTCGAAACTCCGATTTAGACCTACCGAATTAGACATATCATCGGATTTTTACTTACATGAGCAACACGACGGGTGCCACATGTGGAGCAGGATCTACCTACTCTTCCTGATTACCTTAGATCTTTCCCAGTTTTTGGTGGGGTTCGTGTTACTCGGTCTTTGGTGTCCTACGTTGTGTTATGTACTGTAGTTTGTCTGGTTGTCTTTTTCTTTTTTAGGCATGGATTGTCAGTTTATTTTCGACTTGAAAGTTCGAATGTCCCTTTGGTATCCTTCGCCTTTCTTTTACTAAATGATACCATTTTGTCATTCAAATGAGTCAGCTAAAATATGTTTGGAAGTCTTTATTTTACATAGATATAGGAAGATGTGGTGTGAGTGCCAATGAGACAACTCTCCATCCAAATAACAATTTATAAATGTAAACCATTATAGGTCAATGTACGGCCTTCAACACGGAGCCTTGGCTCACACCGAACAACAAGCTATAAAGGGCCCCAAAAGTACTAGTGTAAAACCATTCAAACGGTAAAACCAACGGTCTAGTATATATAAAAACGAGAAACGAGAAACACGTATAAATTACATAAACAAACGACAACTACTGTACATCAGATTCCTGACTTAGGACAGGTGCAAACATTTGCAGCGGGATTAAACGTTTTAATGGTACCAAACCTTCTCCTTTTCTGAAACAATAGTATAACATCACAACATAGAAAACTCAAGATAAAACATCAATTGGAAGGCTTAACTCAATCAAAAACGTAAATTAACACACTATGAACGAATAAATTCGATCTGTGATACCTGAAAGTAAATACATAGTTAATAAAATATTAGGGACAAACATTCAAGGCCAAAAGCAAACAAACAAGTCCAAATAAAGCCATGGCAAAACACTACCGCGAAATATTAAACCCTTAGAAAATAATCACTTTTGAAAAACCGGTTTTCATAATATATACAGGTAAATGAAAAATAACTTTGTCGTTTTAGGTATACTTTTCTGTCTATATAAAATCTTCCAATAATTAGGAATACCAAGAAAGGTCTGTCATATAAATACCTAATTTAACACTAGATACATAAGGGTAAATATCAACAATAAAACTTCCTGTACAGATTAAAGGAGAATAATCTTGATGTTAATACAAATGTAGTACGAAGAAGTGAAAATTAGTAGATATTCCAAATAATCAAAGCTGGTATACAGACAAGATCCATATTAATATAAAATAACAAAAAGTATTAAAAATAGTATCAACAGGTCGAATTAAAAGAAAGTACGATTTGAGAGTACTGCAGTTACTGACAGCTAGTTAAAAGCCAAAACAATTAATGATAAAAATCATGCATCAGAGACTAAAATCAACTAAAACACATCCCAGGGATTTAGTATTTTAACGTCATGAACAGTCAGAGAAGACATGACTTGTGCAATGCCAAAATAAATGTATCGACAGGTAGTAGGATAGTGAGGAGCTACTTAAGAGATAAAATTAACGTGTGTGTCTAAACATCCCGCCTCAAAAGAAGATACAACTTAGTTATGTTTTAATTTGCTAATGACAAAATCGATATTAGTGCCAATGTAAACTATATTCAGAGATCTAATTACAATATTGGTACGATAACATGTAAAAGTTTTAAAATGCTACTTTTAATTTTACCCATTTTTTAATGTATGTACGTTTATCAATGACACTATTAAACAGTTTTAGAACTAAACTGTCATTTTAATCTGATCAACTCCTGAAAGTATGAATTGACTACAGGTCAAATATCTGAATAAAACTGAATTTGCACCCAAACAAAATCTGAACAATAACTTAAATTCTTTTAAAAGCTTTACGTTTTTCTTTTAGGCTTAACGTCAATTACTAAATAAATGCGTTTTTGCATCATAACTTAGTTTTGTTGGACTTGTATCTTGTTTTTTTAAATGGACAGGTTTGTGGTAATATGTACGACAATTTGAAATGTCAATTTCTCCACCAGCATCTCTTAGTTTAATACATGTTTTATAGTTTGATATTAAGGATGTACTTAGGCGAAATTTAAAAAATCTAGAATTTAAAATTGATACTTAAGTCAGAAGAGCATAAGTTAAGGAACAAAATACGCTCAAAATATTGATACAGTTGTGATAGGTTATGGAACTCCTTTTTGAGATATTTGATTCTTGAAAAATCGCGGGAATAGGCTTATTCGGATTAGTATCTTATATTTAGCATTGTCATTATTTGGGTCTCAAATCGTAAGAAAATTCTAGAATCTGCTTAAATTTTGGTAACGACTTTTTATGAGCTATTGAAGTCTTCTATGAAAAGAAAAATGAGTGGTAGTGGTGGTAGTGGGTAAAATATTTTACCGTGTATCTTAGAAAAAATACAAGGAGTCCGAACATTTGACAACAAATCATAAACCAGACCTGAGTACTTCCTTAACAAATAACAAAAAATCGTCATTTCAAATTCAAATCTCTCTTTGGAATTTAAATTGGTAACCGGTTATAAATTACATGTTAATGTACCGCTATATCTGTATTTTTTTAAATATTCATTCGAATCATTATCAAAGTGTCAGAAAAACATATAAGCATTAAATATGTTAACAATATTTGTATTTGAAAGTTCAATCACCCGAATCCAAAAATATTTGCAAAATGTTTGAAGAAGATGTTTATTCCGTGATATCTTAATCATATTCAAATATTATTTCCTGACATACAAAATCATTTTCGAAATGATGTTGTTTTCTTTTACTATTTTTATAGAAAATAAATAAAAAGAATATTTTAACTTTTCTACTAATTTGGAAGACAATTCATATATGCGTATCTTGGAGTATTTTCTTTCATTGCATCTGTTCTATCTCAGTTAAAGTATATGCTATTGCATTCAGTGCTCTTTTCTTCGTTCATAGATTCCGAATTTGATCGTCGTCAGTAAATTACTATTGGTTATTACCTATACATATAGATTCCTGTGGGAATGGGGTATACCGAAAGGAAACAAAAAGTTGTAAATAGGAAAGATCAACGATCTGTCACCAGGTTTAGCATGAAATTCCATAAATGACAGAAAACAAATACATTTAAAAACACAGTACGTGTAAATATGCATACATAAAACACAACAACCAACAAAACAAAATAGTATTAAAATATAATTTTAGACAATTTTTGACAGGCTCCTGAATTAAGGTCAGTATTTTATAGTAGTTGAAAGAGAAAAAATAGACAATCATGTCAAGACTATTCATTGAAAACTTAAATGATAAGGATTGTTCATTGGTTAATGCAAATACATAAATTATTTTACAAAGACGATTACATTTGTCATATCGCCACTGAGTGACGACTTTCCTGACATCCATTAAGGCGGGAACAGTAACAAAAGACGAAACGTGATAGAATTAAAAATGTTTGTTGAATAATGAAAAAAAAAATTACCCTAATTAGTACCTCAATACTTTGATAAAGGCATAACAAAACGTATAACTGTGTCAGTGACATTTGCCCTTGTTAAACTTTAAAAATCATTTATATAGTATTTAGGAATGTAACTCCAACTTACACGGCTCTGAATGTTTATCCGGCTTATGGTATAATTTTAATCCTTTTTTTGTTTTTGTTGGTTATAACAGCTCTTCAACATTTGTTTAGGATTTCGAATTTCATATATTTTGGCTACCGGCCTCACTGAAGAACAGTAACTGTTAAAAATTAGTATTTCTACGTATTATTGCTATCACTGGACCGATACCTATGCTGGTGGTCTGTTTTTTCTCAATGGTTATTCCTGTATCTCAGTACATCACATGTACATCGAAACTTGCATGTAAATACGTAATATTGTGTTAACTTAATAATATACTAGAAAATACCCGCAAAATAGTCAAAATATACTTTGGTTCATAATTTGAAGATATATAGTTTTGGTGTAAGGCGATATTAAGATCTTAAATCTTTTTGAAGCGTGTCACAGACGAAATACCACCACTCAATATGACACCCAAAAGAATAGTCTTCCGGACAGAAACTATTGGCGGTTGTGATCTAATCATAGGATATGTCATTGTTATACCCTCGATGCATTGCACTGATCAAAATAATATGTGTTTATAAATACCTTTAATTGGTGACATATAGAGTGAAAACTGACTGGGATTTTTTTCAAAAAATATCCTGACCCTGATTTGGTAAAAAAAAAAAAATGTCTAGCACTTCTAGCAGTTTTGCCAAGCCCCCAAAAAATTTTGGAAATAAATGTTGTGTACTGAACATATAGGGAAAACAATGAATGATACAAAAAATCCAGGTGCGCATGACAGTCAATCCGCATCTGATTTCAGGTATTTTCGTGCTCAGAACCACCCCCATATATGAGTGGGCTGAAAATTTTATGCATTAATATATGAATGGGCAGTCACATTCCAGCCGCACTTCTGTACCCATTTTTAACCGAAAACCGAAGTAATCCCCCCACCCTTTAGGGTATACTTTTTGCTGAGCAGACCATAATAATTGCAGAGAAAGCGGAAATGATGACGGCACGTAACTTTTTGCTTATTTACCCAAAAGTATTTCGCAACATGCTCCGTTCCGCAGAACAATACTTTTGCACCCCCTTCCCCTAACATTAAATCCTGGATCCGCACCTGATTTCTGGTGTTTCCGTGCTCAGATCCACCCCCATATATGAGTGGGCTGAAAATTCTATGCATTAATATATGAATGGGGGTGGGTCACATTCCAGCCGCACTTCGGTACCCATTTTTGACCGAAAACTGAAGTAATCCCCCACCCTTTTCATGTTGAATTGATGCGGTTCCACGGAAGGAAAAGCTCTTTACGTGTAATCTGTTGTTAGATTGCTGAGAGCGTCAAGGGAATGTGTTTCACAAAGTGTTTCAGTGTAAGGTCAATATTTACCGTATCTGCTACGAAATAAAATTTAATTTTGCTGGGCAGATGTGCAATGACGGAAATGATGACGGCACGTAAATTTCAGAGCCGAACGTCGTGAAGGACGGTCGATCCGAACTGTCTTTTTCCGATTTTAACCACCCCACCCCCACCCCCAAAAAAATAATCTTGAAATGAACACATAATAAACTACGCGGGTCATTACCCTTTGTGGTATAAAACAATATTCGTGGATTTTATGTGAAAGAAGAAAACGCAACACCCAATTTCAGCTCTATTCATTTAGAAATATAGATTATACCGTTGTAAAACGTTTAAAATCATTTAAAATTAAGGAAGTATAAAAATCAGAAGATGTGGTATGATTGCAAATGAGACAACTTTCCACAAGAGACCAAATGACACAGAAATTAACAACTATAGGTCACCGTACAGCCTTCAACAATGAGCAAAACCCATACCGCATAGTCAGCTATAAAAGGCCCCGAAATGACAAATGTAAAACAATTCAAACGAGTAAACTAACAGCCTAATTTATGTATAAAATAATGAACGAAAAACAAACATGTTACACAGCAACAAACGACAACCACTGAATTACAGGCTCCTGACTTGGGACAGGCACATACAGAATGTGGCGGAGTTAAACTAGTTTGAAGGCGAGACAACCCTTCCCCTAATCTGGGACAGTGGTGCCGGTTTAACAGTACAACATATGGACAAACTATAAAAATCAGTTGAAAAGGGCTTAACTCGTCAAATCGATACAAAGCAAAAATACATCTAACAAAAACAAACAGTGGACGTGGCAGGGTACTTATACATCCCCACAACAAAAAGGACACTAAGTACAGATCTGAGAGTACTCGCAGTTACCGACAGCTAGTTCAAAGCCAATAACAACTAGTACAAAAGTAATGCATCTAAGACTAAATATCAATCACTACACATCCAACACCCAATGAATTTAGTGTAAAGACGTCATTGACGGTCAGAGAAAAACATGACCATTGTGCAATGCCAAGATACAGGTATCGACAGAGCCATGAATGTGCATATGTATATAAGAATAAGCCCTGTGGTAAATCTCTCATTGTACTGTTTTGTTATACTTGTTTAGGTTCATGTATAAAAAAAATAAGGGCCTAATCTAGGATTTTAGAGAGGGAGAAGTGACTTCTCCTTCCAGGATGGATTAGGGAGTAGTGGTCATTTTTTCTGGAGAAGTTGACGTGAAATCACCGTATCGTTTGCGTCTTGTTTTTTGTGTTTTCAATGGAACATATATCAATGACAGTATATATATATTGTATTACTATACATATATATCAATCACTACATACATCATTCATAACAACTTATATAGTCATAACTAGTCTACAAAAATCATAACACAAAACAAAGCACAATAGTCTACAAATCTCAGTTCAAAGTTCAACAAGTCCTAGCACTAAGCACACTAATATTTGTAGATTTTCCTACTCTTTGCTTTCTTCCATATGCCATATGCAGAACCAAAGTCGAATGCTTTAATGGATTGCCCATGTTCTTTAATTGTCATTAAAGTGTTCAATGTCTTACAATTTACAGATGTCCTGTACCTGGTGACAATTCTGTTTTGAGTAGAAAACCCTCTCTCACATGGCACACTGGAAACTGGAACAACAATAGCAATTTTGAATAGCACTACAATTGTTGGTACAATTTCTACATACTGTGCTGGCAAAAAATGCTACCCACTTGCTTAAGTGATAAGTTCGTATAAGCACCCATGATAATACCTGTGTATTGTTTGTACTCACTAATCACCGTGTGTTTAGTTGCATATAGAGCTTTCTCAAAATGATCATACAATCAGCTAATTTTATCAACACCATAACCTGACTGACAATTTGCTAACTTAATATTACATGGTAACAATACTTGAAAATTTGACAATACATCTGTATCTGAACCAAACCTTGCCTGCAGGTTTTTACAAACCTTTTCAATAGTCATTTTTTTATGTTCATAATACCTTAGCTCAATGCTGTGCAGAACATCTTGATCTACATTTACCGCATCATCAATATCACAGTCATTATCTGACTCAACCTCATCACCAGTGTCTTTCAAAACACAATTGTCAACAACACTTTTACTACATTTATTTGATGGTCTAATGTACAATGTTTTACCATTACTAACATAAACAAACTAGTCTAACTTTTTTACAAACTATCCCTTAACTACACATAAATCTGACAAACGGCTAACAGTGATATTAACAACAGGTTTGATGAGGCTAAAATCTACACAGTCTTTCTGAAAAATTTTACTCAACTTTGACAATATGGGCAAAATATCTAACAACATGTTTGTGATTGCAATAAATTTGTACTGCTGAACCTCATGAGCCAGACCTTTGGCTGCTGTGTTTGTACTACCTTACATTAGCAGCCCTATCTAGTCTTAACCACCTTACAGAATGAATAGCAGCATATTTCAGCTGTGGAAAATCTAATAATAACTGTATTTCTCTTAACTTATTGCTTCTCTGAGCTGCACCACTAAAAAATAAAAAAAAATATTTGACAAAACTCTTGAGTAGTGCTTGATAACAGGGACAAATTGAGCAGCTTGAGATGTAGCCAGTGCACAACGGTGGGCTGAACAATGAACACAAGAATTTCTGAATTCTGATCTTGAAACTTTTTAATTACACCGTTGTGCTTGCCAGTCATTACACTGGCTCCATCAGTGCCAATGCCAATGAGGCGACTGATGTCTATACCTTTCTCAGTCAAATGTAAAACCATAGCACTGTAAATTGTGCTAGAATCTGCCGTTGCAGATGCAATTTTGAAATTTGTCAAAAACTCTGACTGAATTTCAGTGTCTTTAAAATACTGGCAGTACTTCAGAAGTCGCTTTTTATTTGCCTTATCAGTACTCTCGTCTACCATAACAGAAAAATAAATCTGATTTATTAACATCATTTACAATATTTGACATAATACTTTCAGCAATACATGACTGATATTTGACATAATACTTTCAGCAATACATGACCGATATTTGACATAATACTTTCAGCAATACATGACTGATATTTGACATAGTACTTTCAGCAATACATGACTGATATTTGACATAATACTTTCAGCAATACATGACTGATATTTGACATAATACTTTCAGCAATACATGACTGATATTTGACATAATACTTTCAGCAATACATGACTGATATTTGACATAATACTTTCAGCAATACATGACTGATATTTGACATAATACTTTCAGCAATACATGACTGATATTTGACATAATACTTTCAGCAATACATGACCGATATTTGACATAATACTTTCAGCAATACATGACCGATATTTGACATAATACTTTCAGCAATACATGACTGATATTTGACATAATACTTTCAGCAATACATGACCGATATTTGACATAATACTTTCAGCAATACATGACCGATATTCAGTTACAGATGCCTGACTAACATACCTAGCATGTTTAGCTTTACAAAGTTTAGAAAAGTGGCTTTTAGGTTGATCTGTCACTACTAGATGATAAGAAACATTCATGTCACAAGTGATGGCTTTTAGGTTGATCTGTCACTACTAGATGATAAGAAACATTCATGTCATAAGTGATGGCTTTTAGGTTGATCTGTCACTACTAGATGATAAGAAACATTCATGTCACAAGTGATGGCTTTTAGGTTGATCTGTCACTACTAGATGATAAGAAACATTCATGTCACAAGTGATGGCTTTTAGGTTGATCTGTCACTACTAGATGATAAGAAACATTCATGTCACAAGTGATGGCTTTTAGGTTGATCTGTCACTACTAGATGATAAGAAACATTCATGTCACAAGTGATGGCTTTTAGGTTGATCTGTCACTACTAGATGATAAGAAACATTCATGTCACAAGTGATGGCTTTTAGGTTGATCTGTCACTACTAGATGATAAGAAACATTCATGTCACAAGTGATGGCTTTTAGGTTGATCTGTCACTACTAGATGATAAGAAACATTCATGTCACAAGTGATGGCTTTTAGGTTGATCTGTCACTACTAGATGATAAGAAACATTCATGTCACAAGTGATGGCTTTTAGTTTGATCTGTCACTACTAGATGATAAGAAACATTCATGTCACAAGTGATGGCTTTTAGGTTGATCTGTCACTACTAGATGATAAGAAACATTCATGTCACAAGTGATGGCTTTTAGGTTGATCTGTCACTACTAGATGATAAGAAACATTCATGTCACAAGTGATGGCTTTTAGGTTGATCTGTCACTACTAGATGATAAGAAACATTCATGTCACAAGTGATGGCTTTTAGGTTGATCTGTCACTACTAGATGATAAGAAACATTCATGTCACAAGTGATGGCTTTTAGGTTGATCTGTCACTACTAGATGATAAGAAACATTCATGTCACAAGTGATGGCTTTTAGGTTGATCTGTCACTACTAGATGATAAGAAACATTCATGTCACAAGTGATGGCTTTTAGGTTGATCTGTCACTACTAGATGATAAGAAACATTCATGTCACAAGTGATGGCTTTTAGGTTGATCTGTCACTACTAGATGATAAGAAACATTCATGTCACAAGTGATGGCTTTTAGGTTGATCTGTCACTACTAGATGATAAGAAACATTCATGTCACAAGTGATGGCTTTTATGATCTGTCACTAAGATGATAAGAAACATTCATGCTTTTAGGTTGATCTGTCACTACTAGATGATAAGAAACATTCATGTCACAAGTGATGGCTTTTAGGTTGATCTGTCACTACACGATGATAAGAAACATTCATGTCACAAGTGATGGCTTTTAGGTTGATCTGTCACTACACGATGATAAGAAACATTCATGTCACAAGTGATGGCTTTTAGGTTGATCTGTCACTACACGATGATAAGAAACATTCATGTCACAAGTGATGGCTTTTAGGTTGATCTGTCACTACACGATGATAAGAAACATTCATGTCACAAGTGATGGCTTTTAGGTTGATCTGTCACTACACGATGATAAGAAACATTCATGTCACAAGTGATGGCTTTTAGGTTGATCTGTCACTTCTAGATGATAAGAAACATTCATGTCACAAGTGATGGCTTTTAGGTTGATCTGTCACTACTAGATGATAAGAAACATTCATGTCACAAGTGGTGGCTTTTAGGTTGATCTGTCACTACTAGATGATAAGAAACATTCATGTCACAAGTGATGGCTTTTAGGTTGATCTGTCACTACTAGATGATAAGAAACATTCATGTCACAAGTGATGGCTTTTAGTTTGATCTGTCACTACTAGATGATAAGAAACATTCATGTCACAAGTGATGGCTTTTAGGTTGATCTGTCACTACACGATGATAAGAAACATTCATGTCACAAGTGATGGCTTTTAGGTTGATCTGTCACTACACGATGATAAGAAACATTCATGTCACAAGTGATGGCTTTTAGGTTGATCTGTCACTACTAGATGATAAGAAACATTCATGTCACAAGTGATGGCTTTTAGGTTGATCTGTCACTACACGATGATAAGAAACATTCATGTCACAAGTGATGGCTTTTAGTTTGATCTGTCACTACTAGATGATAAGAAACATTCATGTCACAAGTGATGGCTTTTAGGTTGATCTGTCACTACTAGATGATAAGAAACATTCATGTCACAAGTGATGGCTTTTAGGTTGATCTGTCACTACTAGATGATAAGAAACATTCATGTCACAAGTGATGGCTTCTATATTTTCAATAAGTTTATCTTCTAACACTTTTTTATAGGCGCTTAATCTTAAATTTCAGGAAAGCCTGTACATCTACATGATCTATATGATCACGGGCTGCGTGATACAAAAATAAAATTTAGTTTTTTTATTAATTTTTTTATAATTTAAAATCAGTGTCTTTATTCATATATATTAAGCAACCAGTTACCTCTGGTAGAGATTTGTCTCATTGGCAATCATACCACATCTTCCTAGTTTTTTATATTAAATAATAATAAAAATTATATTCAAAATATTGTTGTTATTTTTTTCTGGTACAGTCTCAATATGCATCTACCCCACTCTTATTTTATTGAAATATTGAATGCAGAAAACTTACTCCTAGTATGTCTCTGGTGATTTGTTGTCTTAGCAGGAACTGAATGAACTGAATGACCAAGAGCATAGGCATTGCCTTTTTTAGCAGCACGACAAGTTTCACAGTGCCAAGACCTTTTGGGTCTTCTCATACCAATCAAAACAATCTTGGTTCATTACTTTACAAAACTTTTTTGACTTTACATTTTGATCAGTTTCATCTGTGTTTTTTTTTTTTCTTTTTAAGTTAGATTTTGGTGATTGAGACTGATTTGGTTTAGGGGACTGAACCCCTAACCAGTTAGCCAAAGACATAATACTTTCAAAAAAGTTCAATTTATGTTATCAGTATAAATATAATTTTAAATTTGATGAACTTTACGGTTATGATGATATGTGGGTTTTAGGGTCCGGTTATCCTTCGGATATTGCGGACTATCATACCTATTGTTGTAGGGCTGGATCTGCTTGTCTTTTCGCTTTCATTTTGCTCCAACTGAGGTGTTGTTGCTGGTACGGAATGTTTGACCGTTCTGATAGTATGGCAGCTTCTATAGCGTCTTTAGATGTTAGGTTCAAGGGCGACGTATGTGGTGGTGTGGTTAGTAGGTCCGGATCGTCAGTGTCAAACCCCTCATCGAAGTCAATCCTACTACGCTTGTCTCTTTCTGTAGCTAAAGTGTAGTAAATGAGGCAATGACATGCCTTTTAGGTGTTGTACGGGCTGGTGACAATGTCCGTGTTGATGACAACTCCCACTGGTTCACCTCTGTACTTAGTTGGTGTTAGTTGTTTACCAACTATTGTGTCCCTGGCTTCCGTCTGACTGTTGTAGTCAACGCTGGCCTCTTGGTGTTTTGCTCTTGGGCAGCAGCGGGAACAACGGCTGTTTGTGTGTCCATCCACTGAGCGACACGCTTAGTGTTGCGTCTCCTGGTAGATGGTGGCTTGTTTTTCTTTTGCAGGGCCGGTTTAGGGTTCCTTGAGGACGTGTCCGGTTCCTTAGGCTTGATCCAGTTGAGTTGTACTGAAACTTGGTCAGAACTGGCGGTGAATTTCCATTCCGGCTCTTTTCCACCCAATTTCATGGTTACAAGTAAGGCTTTCAATTCATTCGGCAGTTCCATAATGATTGTCCACGAAGTAATCGATTCTAAGTTCAACTCACTTACGGTTATTAAAAATTAGGACAGTTATATACAGTTTATAAAAATAAGAAGATGTGGTATGATTGCCAATGAGACAACTCTCCACAAGAGACTAAATGACACAGAAATTAACAACTATAGGTCACCGTACGGCCTTCAACAATGTGCAAAGCCCATACCACATAGTCAGCTGTAAAAGGCCCCGAAATGACAAATGTAAAACAATTCATAAAACGAGAAAACTAACGGCCTAATTTATGTATAAAATAATGAACGAAAAACAAATATGTTACACAGCAACAAACGACATCCACTGAATTACAAGCTCCTGACTTGGGACAGGCACATAGAGAATGTGGCGGGATTAAACTCGTTTAAAGGTGCCAACCCTCCCCCTAACCTGCGACAGTAGTGTAACAGTACACCATAAGAACAAACTATAAAAACCAGTTGAAAAAGGCTCAACTCATCAGATGAATACAAATAGCAATACATCTAACAAAAACACAGAGTGGACGTGGACGGGTACTTATACATTCCTACAACAAAAAAAGACACTAAGTACAGATAGTTTTCTTTTGATCTATTAATTTTGAGTTCTTGAGTAAAAAGTGAAATAACTAAAATACCGAACTCCAAGTAATTTAATTTTCGTGGATTGAGTTAAATTTGTGAATTTTCGTAGATATTTGATTTGAATTCGTGAATTTGACAAATTCAAAGTTAATATTTCTGGGAAAGTCACATGCTCGTTGTATCAAGAAACTTCATGTTTATTGAATTTATTGACATCCTATTATGTTTCATATTAGATATCGTGTACAATATGTTACTCAATATACAAACTTATCGGGTTTTAAAAAATATATGTTTATATATACAGCTTTAGTGCTATTGTTTTGACGGAATGACCATGTCATCTGTATACGTATTCATTGTGTTTTTGTTGCTGCTGGAACAGACGAAACCCACTGTATGTAAGACAAATTCAGCATGTACTGATAACATGGATTCTATGATGTTTCAGGTTATCTGGGCTGGACTGAAAAGTTTGAAACACGAGCCAAATAATCAAAATAATGGAGGTAGGTCAATTATAATTTTTGGGGGAAATGGAAACAAAAGAATGTAGGACGGATGTTCATGAGGCAAAAAAGGTAATTAAAAAAATTGAAATAGCCATTTAAACCGCCTTTAGGAATACCACTGAACGTAGTTATCTCGTTTGGTAGTACTTTTCACTGCGCCATCAATTATATTTCAATCTTAAAAATAATTTCCTCGATAAACGATAATCATATATGAGTTTTAAAACAATCTAGTGGTGTTCATACACACACATAAACTCATACATACACGGATATAAGTTTAAAAAAAAGGTGACAGGTTTACCCCATAACAGGAAACAGAACGCTCATTAAAGGTAACTAACATAATTATATATTTGTATAACATCTTATATAGTCCTTTGACTTTATTCAAAGTCAATTCAGGTTTCAAGAGACAAATAATCAGGTTTTAAGATAGCTCCCAACTATAACACCGTTGATAATCTAATGACTGCGCTTGTTAAATATTCCATCCAAACGTTAACATATTTCATTTGCTAATGTCTTTTATTTTTTACAGGAAAAGCTACTGGCGGTTCGAACTACATACAGTCGGAAAGATCCACGTGCTTGTTGAATATTCCATCCATGCATTAACATATTTCATTTGATAAAGTCTTTCATTTATTACAGGAAAAGCTACTGGCGGTTCGAACTACATACAGTGGGGTAGATCAACGTGTACTAGTAGAAATTCGGAGCTCGTTTACGACGGTATGTTGATCTTATCATAAGTGCATACAACAGTACGTTTTATGTTGTGCTGTTACATCACTTCTAACTTAGGGGAAGGTTGGACAAGCGTTCACAAACGTGTTGCTTACATCTATGTCATTTGGTCTCTGGTGGACAGTTGTCTAATTTGAAATCATACCACATATCCTTGTTCTTTTATAAATCTGGCCACATTATTCACATGCCTCTAGTACCTGTTATGGAATGGTTGTCTTTGATTGTTGTATCCTTTGTGATGCTTGTACATAAAAAAAAATTCGTGAGTAATGGGATGTACAGTGTACTATTAGTAGTATTGGTATAATCAGGGATGTACAGAATTTTAAACCGGTGTGGAAAATTCATACACCCTGTGGCGCAGCCGAAGGGTGTATACATTTTTAACACCTGTGTAAAATTCTATACCTCTGAATACACCAAGATAACGAATTTATTGCATATGAAACGTTCCTTTGCTTATTTTATACTGGATGTAAAATCAAAAATGCGTATGGAGAACTTCCACTACAACATTTTTTTCAACACCGATGTTGCTGCGCATTGACAAATATTATAATATATATCTTCTTTTTGTTTTTGAATTTTGCAAACTTTTATTTTTGTTTTGTAATTCTTGCATGTTAATTATTTAAAAATTTATTAATTTTGGCAAAAATTTTAATTTTTGGAAATTTTGGCAAAATGTTATCCCCGGGTGAACAAGAGTGGGGTACTTTTTACACTCGGGAAACTAACCAATCAGATTGCAAGATTCTTGCTGCATAAGAAATAACAAAAAAATATATATATAAAGTCAACTGAAGTGTATCAATGATCAACAATAACATGCAACTCAACCATGAAAACAAAACATACAAAGACATGTCTAACAATAACGGCAAATACATTGTAGAACGAATGAATTGATTTGTTTTTTCCATGTTTTAAATACATCAATGTGTTATTGTTTTTATTGTGTGGTCTTTATGTATAACTTGATTCATGTAAGTGATATTTGTTTTTATAATTTGTTTTGTTATAAATTAGGCCGTTGGTTTTTCTTGTTTGATTTGTTTCTGAATCACATTTTTCATGTCGGGGTATCTTATATCCGAATACTAGTATACGGTGTGGGTTTGTTTCATTGGTGAAGGCCGTACGCAATTATACGTGGCCTATAATTCCTTACATTCACTTCATTTATTTATTCTCGTGAATAGTTGCCTTATTGGCAATCATACCACATCTCCTCTTGTTTATATTAAATGGAATATTAATATGTTTTTCTCTAAAATAAATAATGCATTATCTCATTTGCATGTATCTGTGTATGCATTTTTTGTCTAAAACTTTTATATCCAATGATCTGTATTTTAAACTTCTACAGGATACACCGGCGGATCGTCTCACACAAAAGAAGGATCAGCAGTCAACGACCTTTGCCTACCCAAACAGCCACAATGGGGAGTTTACGATGCGAAAGTTAACAATAATCCTTTTGTCGGGGCAGCCGTTTTCAACGTCTACGATATTGACATAAAAAACTCACTTTTTGACAAAAGCAAATATGACATGTATAGTTTTCCATGTGCTGTCTGTCATACCAAGATTGGGTCATCAATACTTATGATACCTGGCCGTAAAGATTGCATTGGGGATTGGAATAAAGAATATACTGGATACCTAATGTCTGGCTTTCCTGACCATAAGTCAGCAACGGAGTATATATGTGTCGATGCCGATTCTGAGCGATTGAAGAAAGCTTCCAGCTGGACCAACAAGCGTATTTTATACGCTGTTGCCGCCAAATGTAATGGAGTACTACCATGCCCTCCATATGTTGATGGGCGGGAAATGACATGTGTCGTATGCTCAAAATAAATACATACATGAATATTGAAATAAATAGTTTATTTTCAATTGTTTGTTATATTTTTCCACAAATTAAAATCTATCGCATAATTTGTGAAAGGTGTACTGAAAGTTTTCAAACTATTTTGTAAAACTTTATTGTTGTGTTGCTGCCTCATTGTCATTTATCTCCTTTCAAACACATTAGTTTTACAAGAAAAACGAGGTCACGCGTCAATCGAAGATTTAATCTGACGATTGTTTAATTGATAATGTTGTAAGTAACTGAAGCCGTTCAAAGCAATTGTGTTGCAGGAGTGTTAATTAGTCCGACAGAACAGGCAAATAAAACCAGATTTTATGACTCACCCGAAAGAACAATATTCAACGGTTTGACTATGATATAGATATACATTTATCTTGACATCTCACTCCAACAGTAAACCGATGCTAAAGAAGGGTGGTCCGTTCGACTTTTTAATGTATAAATAGTTTAATTAATTAAATAATTTAATAAGCAGTTATGTACGGTGGTTATGTGGACATTAATTAATTCAGTTACCGGTAATCAAATGCACCGATCATTACTTCGTCATTTCACTTGACCCATACATTTATACATTTATCTCTCAAACGATGAATTCTTAAAGCTACTAAATCAAAATTAAGTTTGAAAAAATAAATATAACGGAATCTGAAGCGAGATCATATTCTCATTTTTTTATTTCAAAGTTATAAGATTAAAACAAGAGTTTCAAACACGCCGGAATGTAAAAGGTGTACACGACTTGCTTCTTCTCTTTTTTTTTTACATACTTCTATAATTTATTTCAAGATGCTTTTGTCAAAGGTAGAACTTCAGATCACTGATGCATCTTTCTGATAGTACTTTGTCACCTTTCCGTAGAATTTTATCAAATGGAATTTATAATTTAGTCACTATTGGTATTGTTCCGATCGGCAGTTAAACCATTGCCAAAGTGGGGAGTCCGTTTGGCTATGAGGGATATACAAGTATGCAGTCCCGTCCGGTCAGAGTGGGGACGTTAAATCCGATGTCCTTTGTAGAGAGAATTCCACGCTCTCTGCACGTTTATTATGCTTGAAATATTTGCCACTGGACGTTAAGCAACAAACTATCAATCAATGATTTTTCGACAGTAGCGTAACTTGAATTTTATTTCTGATGAGGGAAATGGTTTGAATTTTGGCAGTCAAAGCCTCACCTTGGTTAAAAGACGTCAATGCCAATAGGGAGTGGACGGTTAATTTGGAAATATGAATCGCGAATAGGTGTAGGTGATCATACTCTTGATAAGGCATATACTGGCAAAAAGATACTGTCTATGAAAAATCTAGATTTGTGGAATTTTATCATGAAATAATATTTCTAGTGCGCATTAAATCAATACATTTCAATGAAACTGCTGGTTAAAAGTTTAATTTTCAGTATTCAGTTATACAGGTCCTGATCAAAACAAAAATAATTGACAGAATTATATGTGTGACCTCCTCTAAAATACTTTTGTACAGATTTGGATATACTAAGTTTAAGATCCACTATGTCATTTAACTTTATACGTTTAGCTTTTGTCAAAATGTATGGATGATAATAACTGGGTGAACTATAAAGTCTTGCTTGTATTAACCAAGGTAGAAGAGTACTACATAAAATGTAGGCATGCCAAGTGTCTGTTGAAAACTATGTCCACCAAAATTAACAAGTTCGTTGTCAAAAAAAATTAAGCATTATATCAGTTTCACATTTATGACCTCTTGTTTGAATCAGTTTTTTGCGAGGTATACTTTGTCTGTTACTTAAAACAGATATTTGCATCTACCTTGTTCATTTTACGAAAGAAAGTTTTCAAGACGTTAGTAATGAGGAATGAGTGAGTAAAGAGTAAAGTAGTCAACGTTTTGAACCGTCGTCACTCAGTATACTTTATACTATGAAGTACACGGTATATAATTCTCTTTATCTCTCTTTTTTAATGGTCAAATATTTGGTAAGGCGGTTGCCTCATTTCGTCAATGAAAGCTACACCGCTGCTCGAATGCGGGAAGTCTTGGGCTCGATCCTCGCCCGTTTCAAATCGAAGATTGGCCGCCTCTCTGCCAAGCACGCAATATTTAGGAGCAAAGATTGTTCGGTCCGGAGAAATCATGTGTCCGGGTAGTACGATATAATATTATGTTTTTTAATGTTACTTACCTTACACATTTCCGTTAATGATTTATTCAGTAAAATGAATTTGGTGACCCCCTTTTAATTGTTTATCAATAAAATGGATAAAATACTATTAAGTTAATTTACTTCAAGGGATATAAAAAAAATGCCTGGAGCCTGGAAATGTCTTTTGTATTTTAACTCCGATAGCATTCCCGTTAAACAAAACAATAAAGAACAATCAATAATCGAACACACCTTCTAATAAACAACATATAAAGGGATTTTTTTTATCAATACATTTTATAATAAATGAAAAAACTTTTGGAAGCGATAGTTTTATCTCAATTTTCAACTTTTATAAAAGACAGATTCTGACAAGCTCTGGTTTTGATATTTCTGAAATTGTCAGAAAAATATCCTTCTAAATATTTTCCCTCAACAAATTTAATAAAAAGATAGATAAAAGAAAGACAGACAGACAGAAAAAAAATATAATGGGTCGTTCATCTGCAAAGTATATTGAAAAATAATTGTCATATATAATCAAAGCCATGAGAGATAACTCAAATCGTACGTATGATATGTATGGGATATGTGTGTTTATACGTGATTTTATGTCAGTGAAAATAAAGGCGGGAATCTGGAAAACCACGTGATAAATACAAATGCAAGATTTCTATCATTTTTTGTCATATTAAAATTATTTTATATGGACGAACATTCCAGTGTGTGATTTTATAAGTCTAGGAATACTTTGTTTAAACTTGAGCGATGTATTTAATCAAACTCAATGGTTGACAATAACCAGTCCCATTAGGTCCGTACGTCGAGTTACGTACGTATATGTCATTTTATTGGAAATATCTAATAAGCAGTTATGTACGGTGGTTATGTGGACATTAACTCCGATACCTCTTAGGCGGAATGTTATAAGCTCTTTGTGTGTTACATATCTTTTAATACAAATGTTTGAGGGTCAGTTGCAAGTGTAAATTTCTGATGCTATCTATAAAACCTTCATTATACAGCAAAAGTGTATATTTCCTGTCGGTCTTCTCTTGCGCCACACTTTGCAGAACCTTTTTATCGGATATATTTATTTTTAATTTATTTTTGTCCCATATATACAGGAACATTTTGCCACAAGACGTAAAGCAGACAACAATTGTAGAGCTGGCCCTGCAAACTGATGCTCCACAAACTGCACATTTATTTAAGAGAAAATATTCCTATTTCAAGAGTTGATCTTGACTTTTGACCTTTTGAACTGAAAAACAATAGGCTTTTTTCCCTTTTCCATATATAATCCATCACTACACGTTTCGGTATGAACCAAAATAGGAACCTTAATTTAATTACCATCCCAAAACCAACTTTAAAAAGCGAAATGTATTTTAAGTAACAGTGACCTTAAGTAGTATTCGATTTATTGACCCTTGTATCAATGGTCTTTTTCCCTTTTTCCATATCTTTCATCTGTACAAATTTTACGCAAATCAATGAGGGAAAACTATCATCTAAAACCATGTTCGTTAAATTTGTCTATAATTATAATTAACGGTCACCGTGTTTTGACCTCTTGACCCCAAACCAAAAGGCTTCTTTCCTTATCTATGTCTCCCACCAGTTAGATGTTTCATTCTAATCAAGTTATTCAATCGAATATTTTTATCTCAAGTGCATTATAAGGGTATGTGAAGATTTATCTGAATAAATATTGTTAACCTAAGAAAATCTCAATATTCCGTTTTTCGAGAAAAAAATCTATTTTTAGAAACAATGAACTAGACCTTTGACCCAACAATCAATGGGCTTTTTACCCTTTTCCTGTATCTTCAATTTGTATTAGTTTCATTTCAATCAGGCAAGAAACACTCAAGTTATCAACAAGAAACCATTTGTTTCTGACACACAGATGGACGGACTAAATGCTTCCGATATTTTGCAAACAAACAAGTAAACATAAACAAGAAACAAATAAACAACAAGAAAGAAATACAAAAAAAGAAGGAAAGCATTGTTTTTATTAATAAGATATTCGTTTTACTGCATATCGAAAAAATCAGAACGTATCTTTTTTTTTTTTTTTTTTTTTTTTTTTTTAAATTGTTTAATTTTTGCAATTATGCTACTATTTCTAGTCTTTTATGAAGAAAGTGTCTATTTAAATTGAATTTAAAACTTGTCTAGTCTCAGGACTATTTGTTGATTGACACATTATACAAACGTTTGCATACTGTTAAAGACGGGCTGTATGTTGCCCTATAGCCTTCCTATCTGGTGTTATTGAATTTTTCAGTTGCTGTCTGATTGACATGCACCCTGCATTTCTTTGTTGATATATGTTTTCCTTTAAACACGAAAAAGCTATAATCTGAATAATGCACAGTTAAGGTGTACATTAACAACCTCAGATATACAGCACAGTTCAAATGTACTTTTATCTTTAGGGGCGTACCAGGATTTTCAAAGACATAGGAGCGCAATTCCATAAAGAGAAGTTTGACGGTTTTAGGTTTAAGAATTATATATTTTCCAATCAAAGGGGGTTTGTACGCTTTCTTCTCCCCTTTTTGAATCCGCCACTGACCAGGAAATTACGACATACATGTAGTTGATCGATTAGCAAATTTGTATACACTTTGCCATTTCAAATTATGAAACAGAAAGTGCGTCTCATTACTGAGAACACTTTATGATAGTATGTGTACAATTTAAATCTTAAATCAGTGTTTCAAAGTCAAACAAGATATTAAAAAAAAATGTAATTTCTTAAAATATCCAAATAGCTGTCACCTGATTTGGATTAGTTTTGTTACAAATATCAATTCCTTTTAAGTGACTATTTTGGGATCGAATTTAATGAGGTTTATATTCAAGTATGTGCAAAAACAGAAACAAAATATACTAGTTAGTTGGAGATCAATCATACTTCGATTCATTTTAAACTGAGCATATTCTTGAGGAAAAGAAAAGCAATAAATCTATACGCAATAACCCTTTCATTTATGATTTGTCATACACCGATTTAAAAGTACATCAAACGGAACTAAAACTATAGATGTGGGTTATACGCCAATAAGACAGCAATCAAACGACAAAACCACTTAAGGGCATACGATACAGTTTTGATCCCGTATTTACATTTTGATAAAATTTCCATATAGACTATTTTTACCTGATTAAATCAAATATGTAATAAAAATATACCTTCATGTGCTACTTTTGAGTAAAATAAGGTCGAAATTTTGTATATTGGCTCAAAATTCGGATTTGTGGCCGTATTTTCCCTTTCGAAATAAAAACATAACTTTTTGTTTTAAAAGATAAACACAAATTGTTTTTGTTAAATAATTTGTAATTTCTGTGTTTTATAAGTATCCTAACTACATATTAAATAACTCATATTTATCAAATGTTCATGAATGTAGAAAAACATCATTTTTGCTGTATATTTATCTTATTTGAAAAATTGTACTATTTACGTTTTCATGAAAATTTGCACACATTATCGTCTTACGTAATCAAACCAAATGGCATTTTAAAAAGAGGGTCCATGAACTCGTTTTCAAGTTAAATAAGTTTGAATGATAAATATCAGTCGAAAACTGAATGTTTTCCCGATAAGTCATAGTTTGACGTCGCGAAAATAACAATTTTGCGTTAGTAACGTCATTACCTCCCCTGTAACTGTATCGTATGCCCTTAAGCAACATATAGTGTTCAACAATAGACAGATGTTTAAACAATATGTCAAGTTCTATCAAGTTCTAACTCGTTTACGTCGGTTCAAAAGCTCACTCAGAGCTTATGTTGTATTGTTATTCAACTTGCCGACTTAAAAGTAAACTTATTTGATTTGATTTGATTGTTACAAATTTATATAAAAATTGTGAATAAATCTAACAGGAAAAATCAAAGATCTAAATCTGCCATTAAAACACAATCCTCCAAATACTGTAACAATTTAGGAGAAAGCCTGAATATCAAAAAAGTTGTAATTCAAAAGTTACCAACCTTTTACTTTTTAAATGCGCTTATATTCATTTTCTTTACCCTAACTTAAAATTTTCTTGGGGCCGTGGATTGAATATCGTTTGAATATTTCCAAAACGTTCATGTAAATTATTGATGTCATGTGTTAAAACAGTTATTGACCAATCATATCGGTATATATCATTTAATCTGCACGGTCGGGATGACCCATTAACCCGAACGACGTAGTTAACCCGAACGACGACTTGCTAGGTCAATAACTATCACTTAACATCATGTGGACATTTCAAATTCTTATTAATAAACTATGATGTCTTTTACACCGTATTTAATAAAGCGCACACTTGACCAAGCGTCTCCGTGAAGTGTAATATAGTATTTGCCATTGGATAGAGTAAATTATCTCCCTCGTATTAACGAATTAAAATCTGGCATTTTCACATGAAGTATAATAAACATAAATGTCATTAATATATTCATTGTTTGAATAAAGTTGTCGCTTCGAAAGTTGGATTGTTTATGAATAAAACCCTGATTTTCTCCTTAACAATGGATGTGTCGATGTCGAAGGCATGGCTGCTTAATTGTAACCAACGTCTAAATGTTTGACAGAATATTCAACCGGTTCTGGTGGGACTGTTTTCTGTTCTGTTTTATCCCTTATTATTTGGCCCCTGTATGTATCACCGATTACAGTCTGTTTGGTTTTTTTTCTTGGTAATTATGCGGTAAAAACTATAGGCCTTAAAATGTTTTTTTTTGTTTTGTTTTGTTTTGTTTTGCAGTCGATTTTTTGGCATTTCAGTATATATGGGAAGCATTTATGGCATGAATCTGTTTACCATGACATGAGGTGACGTGGTTATAGCTGTTGACATTGCAGTTGTAATCAAACCTCTCTTGTAAATGACGTTGCGTATAGAAATTTTATTGACGTGGAGTGTTGTCATTACAAGTTGATCTGGTCATGGGTGGTCATATCAAACCATGTCTGCCAGTACCGTTGTTGTAAGGATTGTAAGAGGAGTTCCTGACGTGAAATTGTCTAATAACAGCATGTTGGCGTAAACATGCCTGCAACATTCTTATGGCCTCACTCGGATTTGTATTGCTCATTATGGATTTGCAACATTTTTACTGAATTAAGTGTGGGTATGAATTCGAAGAAATGTTTCACGAAGAAAAAAAAAACTTCAAAAAAATCATCCTTTGGTTTCAAATATCGCTTTAAGGTAGGTCAGTCATTGCAGTTTTCTAAACAAAAAGAAGTATGGTAAGCGTATCTGCAGATTAACCAAGACTTGTGTGTTGCATTTTTAAAGTCAGCCAGTATATGTAAATATTGGAGGTCGGTCAATTCAAAACATACATATCTGGTGATATACTAAAATTATGAATAATATGACCCCGATCCCGAGTATAACACGATTAAAAAAATGACAAAGGTTAAGCAATTCAAGCAAGAAACTAAGGGTATACAATGAGGTTTCGTTGAGATATCACTGTTTCTGAATCAGAGTGACGTTTTCAAAAAAGTGCTTCGGAAGCACAAAATTAATAAAGTAATAAAATATTTTTAAAATGTTATGAAAATGTTATGTTAAATGTCATGAAAATATCACAATAAAATGTTTAAAAACCTTTAAAGTGTATGGTTTGAAAATATCGCAAAACATTTTCAAATATATTTCCTAAAATATTGGCATAATATCATTAAAATTTTGTCAAGAAATATCATGATAAAGTGAAAATCAATGATGTATAAAACATTTTGATAATCTTTTCACAAATATTTTCTCAAAGTATTTTCAAAACTTTTAAAAACATTATGAACATCAAATAATGTCATAAAAATGTTTTGGGGATATTTTCTTTCAAGTGCCTGCAAAATGTCTTCAAAATGTTTTTAGAAGATGTTTTTGATTGATATCTATTTCATATTCAAATAAAAGTTTCTGTTCTTTAAATTGAGTTTCCAGAATTTTAATATTACAAATCATAAGTGATTTATTCTGTATACAAACTAAAATAAATCAGTTGTTTTGCCAAGCATGTGACAATTCACAATTTAAAGTATCGAAAAACAGGAAGTATAATTATACAGATGTTGACACATCCAAAATTGCACACAACTCATCATGGTTTAGCTGCTAACCAAATATGAAGTCATTCTGTTCAGCCGCATTACCTATAGAAGTCATGAACAATTTGTGTTCATTGACATATTGAAATATTAGCAAACAGGAAACAGGTATATGACATATGAAAAGTGCTCGCACATTAAAGTTCATCACTATCAAGCAGCTCATCAAATATGAACTCATTCCACTGATTAGTTTTTTTGTTTTTTTTTTTTGGAACAGTGCAATGAAAACATTTGTTTGACAGATACAGATGGACAGACATACATTGCAATAAAACCCACATTCCTACAGCGAGGGTATAAAGTTTAGTTTTCACTCAACCTTTGTCACTTATCCAATACACATGTCGTCCTTCCTCCTAAAAACATGCATGAAATATTTGCCACTGGACGTTAGGCAAACATCAATCAATCAACATTAAAGTTAAACATGTCATAATTGAGGTTACATTGACTAAAACTTGTGTCTACAATTGAGATTTTTCAAAATAACTCCTCTATCTAAATAAAAAATATCACTTTCTTATCAGATTACATCAGAAGTCAATAATTGGCTAAAGAGATAAAGAGCAACAGACTGTTTTTCATTCATTATTTGATTTATTTAAGAACATAGTTGAAAGTGCATCAATTATCTTATTCAGAATCACTTGGAATGTCTGGTAGTGTATTAGATCTTTTTCTTTTTGTGCCATGCTGTAAAAAAAAAATAAAATAAAAAAAAATTATTAATAATTTTTACATGTATATATTAAACTTTTTAAGGCCACACCAATTTGATTAATAGTTCTTTTGATTTTCCCGCTCCTGTTTTAGAGAAATTGACATTTAAATAAAAAAAAATTACCGCTTCCGCAAATTTTTGGTCCGCATGCCGCTCCAAAATTAGTTTCCCCTTGAAATTTTTTTTCACATAGACGCTTTTCTGTTGCATATAATGCTCCTATCGTTTTAAACGCACGTGTGATAAAAGGACTTGATCCAAATCTATTGATAAAACCTTACCTCTCCAACTCAAAATTTGAAATTAGAAAATTTATTACAAAACTTAGAATCAGTGATCATTCATTATTAATTGAAAAGGGAAGGCATTTTAAAATTCCTCGCGAAGAGAGACTTTGCAAAAAATGCAAAGTACTAGATGATGAGAAACATTTCTTAATAAATTGTTCTCACAATTCTAATATTAGATTAGCATATTTTAATTGCATTATCATAGAAGATAATTCATTTGCTAATCTCACTGACAATGACAAAGTTATATATATACTTTACCCATCAACACCAACACAAGTGAATAAACTAGGATCCTTTATTAAAAAGTCAATAGAACTGAGGACGGGGGACCCTTTAATATTTACTTGAACCTGTATATATATATATATTGAGTTACTTAGTTATTGTCTTCATTTGTTTTGTTATATGTCACAAACTGTAAAGTTTATATGGCAATAAAATATTGAATTGAATTGAATTGATAAATCGATTTGTAAATAAAAGGTCAAAAATCGGGATGCCAACATGCAGTTGTGTCAGTTCATTGCCGTGGACAAATAGTTATTGAACACACAAATATCCGAAATGCTTCTCGTTTCACCTTTAAAGACCTGTTCTAGGATGCAAAAATTAAAAATCTTTCGTTAGTTGACCACAAACACATCAATATTTGTTAGAACCATCGTCACCCCGATCCTTGTTTCAACAGGCATAGACCTATCTATCTTTTAGATGAGATGAATAGTAAATTCCATGAACTTTTCAAAATCTCAGAAGTATTTGATGTTGATGAAACCCCATATCCCCGTTTTAGTTTTTTTTTTTTTTTTTGCATGCAAGCAGAACTCTTCTTTCGTTTAGGGCGGGGTTTAAAGAGTTCAAACGAGACCCAGGTGATGCCGTATTGTGATTGGCATGCTCATAATAATTAGGGGTGTGTAATTGGTTCAACCACTTCTAGTCAAGCTAAAGAGTTTTAAATGCATTACAGCTTTTAGGAGCAAAAGGAAAGAGTATTTTGCTCAGTAAGAAAAATGCATGTGAATGGGGTGACAGGTATTTTAAGGGAATATTTTAATACATTTGGATCTACATGTATAGCAATATAACTATCTTACTCAGGATGTTGTTTAGTACAAAGCAAGAAATATTCACCTCACTCATTATTTTGATCCTAAATATGCATAAATAGTTCCAACTGGATGTCAAGCAGCCAATAAATAAAGGCAACAGTAGTATACCACTGTTCAATAGTCATAATTCGATTAAGCAAAACAAATCCGTGTGACAAACTAAAACCGACGGAAACACATCAACTATAAGAGGAAAACAACAGAACAGCACAAACACTGAACTACAACAATAAACAATCATTACCATACAATGAAAACAACTATCAAATATTTTTCAGGGGCTTTTTTAGGATGCATACACATAATTTAATTTTATTCAACATGTGTCATTTACCTAACTAACATACTTCCTCTTGTAAAACTGCATCTGCTATACTTCCTAAATATATATATATATATATATGGATTTAAATGAAAATTCCAAAGACAAAGCTTACTTGAAGAAAATAACTAACATTAACTAAACCACAGTGACACAAGAAAGTCTGATATGGTACAGGCACCAATAAATCAAATTAAAAGGCATTAGAGCATCTGTTGCTCCTCGTTTTTCTATGAAATAACCCAGTTACAACATGTACATAAATTGTCTAAATCACACATTTAAAAACAAATTATACCGCTCGCTTCACTTGTAGAGCACTCGACTCAAAAAACTCATTTTCAAGAAATATAAAAAACAAAAAAAAACAAAAAAATTTCGATCGCTCGCCCCATATTTTTGGAGCTTTTGTCCGAAGAACTATTAATCAAATTGGTGTGGCCTTAGGGGACGAATCAAGACATGTGATGGACATGGACACCCCCTCCTTAAAAGTTTTAAAACAATAAACCAGTAGTCTCAAATTGAGGATATGGACAAATTCTAACTAGACATCAATTTTATCATTTAAACAATATATAAAGCATTTAACAGGATCAAATATACAATAGAAAAAAAACCTTTTCATTCAATCAACATTAATGGGCTGAATTGCCTTACATAAAAGCTGAACTCTAGTTTTGTTACATTGTATAAGAAAAGAAAAAACATTTAAAAATTTAGTACCACAGACATCTCCGGTCAAGAGCCTGTTATATATTCAATTATTGTCGTTGATTGTTTCTGTCATATTTTTCGTTTATTGTTTTATATAGATCAGGCTGTTGATTTTCTTGTTTTCATTGTATCATGTAGGGACTTTTAAAGCCTGCTACATATATACATGTTATTGTCTTTTCTAATCGTTAAATGCCGAAGGGTGACATAGTTACAGTGGAGATCACTTCTAACCTCTCATCAAATCTGTCAGAATCTGTCAGGAGAACTGTTCTAGGACAGTATGTAGAACTGTCAGCCTGACACCTTTTAGTCAGTTCTAGCTAGAACAGTTCTAACCTAGAACTGATTTGGTCAGTTCTACCTAGAACTGATTTGGACAGTTCTACCTAGAACTGATTTGGACAGTTCTACCTAGAACTGATCCTGACAGTTCTACCCTAGAACAGTTTTAGACAGTTCTACCTAGAACTGACCAAATCTTTGGTCAGTTCTACTACTAGAACAGTTCTACGGCTAGAACAGTTCTACGATTAGAACTGATTGGGTCAGTTCTACGGCTAGAATTGATTTATAAGTTTTAAGAGCTCTTTGTCTTAAATATAAGGCGGTGGCTATTTTGCCGGCACCGGCAAAATAGCCTGCCCTCCTTGGCGCTATTTTGCCGACTAAAGAGGCTATTTTGCCGGCTTCGGCAAATTAGCGATTTATAGAGAGTTTTGCTATTTTGCCGGTGTTATTTCAGATTTTTAATCAAGACAACATGTTTAACCCCGCCACATTCTGTATGTACGTGCCTGTCCCAAGTCAGGAGCCTGCAATTCAGTGGTTGTCTTTTGTTGATCTGTTAGGAGCTACCATTTGATTTTTATGGGGGCTAGGATGAATTATGAAAAAATAGCCAGGACAGGAGTTTTGAGTAAAAAAAGGCAGGATGAGACACTTGCAACTTGAAAAAAAAGTCAGGATGACAACTTAGGTAAAAATAAAGTCAGGATAAACTAAAAAAAAGGCAGGACCGAATAGAGTGAAAATAAAAAGGCAGGACAGATATTACAACTAAAAAAAATGCAGGACAAAATTTTTCATCCTAGCCCCCATAAAAATCAAATGGTAGCTCCTTACATATTTGGTTTTCGTTCATTTTATGTCCCATTTATGGGCATTATGTTTTCTGGTCTGTGCGTCCGTCCGTCCGTTCGTTCGTCTGTCCGTCCGTCCGTTCGTCCCGCTTCAGGTTAAAGTTTTTGGTCGAGGTAGTTTTGATGAAGTTGAAGTCCAATCAACTTGAAACTTAGAATACATGTTCCCTATGATATGATCTTTCTAATTTTAATGCCAAACTAGAGATTTTCCCCATTTTCACGGTCCACTGAACATAGAAAATGATAGTGCGGATGGGGCATCCGTGTACTGGGGACACATTCTTGTTTGTACATAAATTAGGGCGTTAGTTTTCTCGTTTGAATTGTTTTACATTTGTCATTCCGGGAGTCAAGATGACTCGTATAACAAAATTATTTGACCTCATTAACCAAATGTAATAATTTGTTTCCTAATCAGCTATAAATAAATATATTTAAACCAAAACTGACCATATTTGCACTTCATCATGTAAATCTCTATACATGTAGCCGCACAGTAATACAGTTATATTTTTAGGTCAAGAGGGACTGTAATATACAATTTACAGCAATATTGGAAAACAATGACCATAAAATTTTGTAATATCAATTTTAGTGCCAGCATGTCCTCTTTTTATTCAAAATATTGAATCCTAAACAAATATCAGTAGTTTTCATACCTCAGACTGACTCGTGTAACAAAATTTTTCGACCGCATCAACCAAAACTGACCATATTTGCACTTTTTATGTAAATCTTATAGTCGCATAGTAAATCAGTAATATTTGTATGTAAGGATGGATTGTATAATACAAATGATAGCAATCCTGGAACACAATGACTACAAAAAATTTCTGCATCAATTTATAATGCCAGCATGCCCTCTTTTATTCAAAATATTGAATTGTAAACAAATATCAGTAGTTTTCATACCTCAGACTGACTTGTGTAACAAAATTATTTGTCCGCATCAACCAAAACTGACCATATTTGCACTTTATTATGTAAATCTTAATAGCCGCATAGTAAATCACTGATATCTTTATATTAGGATGGATTGTATAATACAAATGACAACAATATTGGAAAACAATGACTACCAAATTATGCTCGCATCAAATTATGTTGCCAGCATGTCCTCTTTTATTCAAAATATTGAATCCTAAACAAATATCAGTAGTTTTCATACCTCAGACTGACTCATGTAACAATATTTTCGACTGCATCAAATCTATATAGCTGCACAGTAATTTAGTTATAATTTTAGGTCAAGAGGACTGTAATATACAAATGATAGCAATATTAGAAAACAATTACCACAAAATTTTGTTCGCATCAATTTATAGACACTGCCAGCATGTCCTCTTTTATTTAAAATATTGAACCGTAAACAAATATCAGTGGTGTTCATACCTCAGACTGACTGTAGTCGCATAGTAAATCAGTTATATTTGTATGTAAGGATGGATTGTAAAATACAAATGATAGCAATACTGGAACACAATGGCTACAAAAATTTCCGCATCAATCTAAAATACCAGCATGTCCTTAGTTTTATTCAAAATATTAAATCGTAAACAAATTTCAGTAGTTTTCACACCTCAGACTGACTCCTATAACAAAATTATTTGTCCCCATCAACAAAACTGACCATATTTGCACTTTATTATGCAAATCTTAATAGCCACATAGTCAATCACTTATATTTTTATATCAGGATGGATTTTATTTATATAATACAAATGACAGCAATATTGTGAAACAATGACTACAAAATTTTTCCGCATCAATTTAGAGTACCCGCATGTCCTCTTTTTATTCAAAATATTGAATCGTAAACAAATTTCAGTAGTTTTGATATATCAGACTGACTCTTTTAACAAAATTATTTGACTGCATCAACCAAAACTGAACATATTTACACTTTATCATGTAAATATATATGGCCTCATTGTAAATCAATAATATGTCTATGTCAGGACGGATGGTATGATAAAGATGACACCAATTCTGGAACACAATGACTACCATGACTACAAAATTTTGTCCATATCAATTTAGAGTGCCATTTATATTTCCTCTCTGTATCAATACTAAAGTCAGTGGTTCGTGATAGTTTGTTTTTTAAACAAAACTATTTAATGCATCATCCAACACTCACACAACTGATTCATATACTTTAAAATGAAAAGTACATGTATGAGAAGTTCTCTTCTTGGAATAGTATTCTGTTAATATATTTTGTAGAATGATTGATCTTGTTTGTAGCCTAACGTCCAGGGGCAAATATTTCATTCATGTTCAGATCAAGTATATTTTCGGACGTCCAAGACTCCCAGATATCATTTGTAATCGTTATTGATAAGTCTGTCTAAATTGACGAGATGGTCATACTTATCATGCTTATACAACACGTATTTCATTAATATCCCTATATATAAACTGTACAATTTTCGTTTGAACATTTGGCAAAACAGAATCTTAAATCATGAATGTAAATCCAAGGCAAACAAAGATTAAAATTCCATGTATTAAATGCATAGAGCTATGTTGGAAGAGACTGTTAAAACGTGAAACGAAGCAATGTAAACCATGATGTTTATATATCCAATCATATAAAAATATTTTTCCGATGTGTTGGATAACCTTTCTATCCGCTTCGATATTTGTACATGTAATTTGAAAAGTAAATATAGAAAATCTGCTTCACAGTAAAGTTATTGGAACTGATTTTTTTTCTAAATTCTAAGATGCCCTTACTGCAGTGACGTCATTTAGAACTGTTCTACAATCCTGACAGGTTTGGTCAGTTCTACGGCTAGAACAGTTTTAGACAGTTCTGCTGAAAGTTCTACGGTTAGAACTGATTTAGTCAGGTCTACCTAGAACAGTTTTAGACAGTTCTACCCTAGAACTGATCCTGACAGTTCTACCTAGAACTGATTTGGTCAGTTCTACCTAGAACTGATTCTGACAGTTCTACTTAGAACAGTTCTAGGGTAGAACTGTTCTAGGTAGAACTGTTCTAGGACAGTTTAGAACAGTTCTATGACACATTATTCTGACAGTTCTAATGAGAGGTTAGAAGTGATCTCCACTGTAACTTGTTATTTGTAACATTGGGCATAATATCAGTTCATTTTCCATTTATGAGTTTGAATGTCCCTCTGGTATCTTTCGCCCCTCTTTTATACAGTAAGAGGCGCAAATAATAGGTTATCCAAGTTTTATGCATTATTATTGTGATTTTGCTAATAATATAATTAAAATTTTCGGGAAAACATCTACAGACGTCATCAAATCAGTTGTATTTGTATTCTCAAAGGAAAACAAAGATGTTGTTTATGAAAGCACACAAAATCTACTGTAGGACTAAAAGCTCGATTTAAACAAACAACTTGTTTCTATTTAACGGTTAACTGGTTCCTGATATACACATTACATCTTTTGGTCAAAAACAAAAACAGTCTACTTCGAATTCCGCACCAATTCCGGAAAGGGTAAATTTCCCGTAATGCATAACGATACAAATGGAAAGAAAGAGGGCAGTTAAATATATTTCATTGACAGTTTTCAATTCTAAATTTCTAGAATACACACGAACAAATTAAGTAAACATTTAAGAAAATCAATTGTTTATTAAAACATTCTCGCTCAAATGAAAGTTGACTCTTTTGAATTTTAATATTTGATGAAATAAAATCTGACTGAATCTGAGACTACTATAGCACAGAATAAATAAACTTAAGTATTGAGAACATTTACAACGTTTTACTATATAAACGAAAACAGCAACAAGCTAATTCCTTAAAACATTGTCTGCGGGATTTTGAACAAAGTTTAATCAAAATGTTATTTTTATATCTGAAAAATGTTAAAATAAAATATCGGTATTTATTAAAATGTATGTAAAAATATTTTATAGGAAGCATTAAGCCCATATTTTTCAGATGTTAAATGTAAAACGTTTTAAATTTACGTTATAAAACATTTTATGCAAATATCAAAACTATATTTTCAGCAAAACATTTTTAGCAGAATGTTGTTGGAATATCTGAAATTATTTATTTTAAATGTTTTAACAATATAAAATACGTGATGAAGAAAACATTATTTTTGATATTATACAAATATTTGTGGTATATTTTTAAACAATATTTGAGTACATGAATAAAGGATAATTATACAAACAATATTACTTGGATGTTGTAAAACATGTTACTTAAATGTTAGAATTGAAACATTTCAATAACAACAAAATAAACATTTTGTGATATTCAGATGATATTTTATTGCAATGTTTTCTGATAGACGTCCATATGACATTTATAAAATGTATTTATTAAATGTTATGTGTTTGCTTAGAAGTGCTATACATTGCTGCTAAAGACAGCATCCCAAACTGTACATGTTTTTGTACAATTTTGTATTGGACGTCTCTAACAAGATAAATTCCATATAATTTTGGTTTTGGTTAAGGATGATTATAAATATCCATATTATACATATTTTTAACAAAATGCTAAAAGTTGTCAAAATTTGTCAAAAGTCTTGAGCAATCTTTATACATTTATAATGTTGTTTTTATTTCCAAAAATACACCAAAATATTTTACTTTAAAGTTCACATATGAATCCATTATAATGTGAATAAAAAAAATAATGAAGGGCTTTTAAAAAATGGTCTTTTATTTTGTATTATTAACCAGTTTAGTGCATTATGCATGAAACTGATCCTTTATGAACAAAAGCAAAAACTGGTCCATTACAGACTAACAGGTCATTAATATAGGGTCATTATGAATACACAGGGCTATTATGAATAAACAAGGCAATTATGAAAAAACAGGGCCATTATGAAAAAACAAACAGGGTCATTATGCATACTCAGGGCTATTACGGATTTTCAGTTGTAATCAATTCAAATACATTTCTGGGGTGAAGAAACATCAAGAAATTGAAAGTTCGCAAGAATCATGACTTATCTTATTTGACCCAGATGTCAAGTTAATAATTACATAATACATTCCATGATGTGTATCAATTTATATTATTTTGAGTTTTAAAATCCAGAATGAAATCTTGTATTTTGTATGTTATTAATTGCTATGAATAGGACAACAATAAAACTATATTTACATTTACATGTTATTCCATCACATCTCTTTAGAAGTTTCCTGTTGATATTGCATCTGGTATAATTACATATATACGGGATTTTCGAGCTGTGTCGAAGACACATTGGTTATCTTGGGCTGTTTTCTGCTCTTTGGTCGGGTTGCTGTCGCTTTGACACATTCCCGTTTCCATTCTCAATTTTAATTTCTCAAAAATAATAATAAAAAAAAAAAAAAAAATTGGCTTGGTTAAAAATTACAAATTGACGGTTTGGTTAATAAAAGTGTAAAGGAATGTGTGTTTTCAAATTGATCCTGTTATTTGTCCTCGGTCAGTAATAGCCCAGCAGGCACTCAACGTTGAATAAACGTTGAAATGAGGTTGAAATGGTGATCAACGTGTATTCAACGTTGAAACAACGTTACATTTTCAACGTTGGATAATAAACAAATATTCAACGTTGAATTAACGTTGATCATTTCAACGTTGAAATTGGAACGTTGATTCAACATTGAATAAACGTTATCTTTTAATAAGTATTTACTCACGGTAGTCCTATCATGAGGCCTATATAAGAATTTTTTTTTAATTAACTGATGTTTTATACCTTTTGTCAACAACTGATGACATTAAACACAGTGACTGCATTTCATTTTACATTGAAAAGGTCCTATCGTACCAACTATTTATCTCAAGTTGTGTGTATGCAAAGGGGGTTAAATCGTTTGATACTGAATTTCTAGGAAAAGAAATAGAATGCGTTTATTTAACATAATATTATTGAAATGTTGAACATTAAGATAACATGTAAAGAAATTTGAAATAGTTGATTATTAACAAAACTCGCGATTTTTTTAATTCATATTTTCGCGGGATTTGAACAGGAAGTTAGATTGCCCATGCGCATTATTTCAACCGGCACCTTTCCTGTTTTTAAAAGATAGAACAACAAAGAACGAAGTCTAGGAGAAACTTTCCGTTAATCAAGTATCATTATGGTATGTAGATGTTTCTATGTGGCTATCACGGTATTTCATATGTATGAATTGTATTTAGAAACTCTGAATTGTTATCAATATTGCACAATTAGAGAAAATACAACGTCAACAGATCAGAACACACTGGGAAGGGCCATAGTAAACAATATATCTTACATATTCCTCCAATTATACTATTTTTGAGAGCACTTAATGTGGAAAGCAGATTTATTTTCATATTAAAGTTGAGATAAAATTGAGACATTAATATTCTAAACTAAAGTTTCAAATAAGAAAAAAGGGGGGTCGTAAGCGTTTACATTACTGTGATCGGGTAAATTTCCCGAAATGTATAATATATATATATATATGTATCTTCGTTTATTTTAACTTTAAGGCTTGGTAAACTACATCATTTTTGACGATTATAAACAATTAATTTTGACTGGACAACAATGTATTGAACGATCATGTGATGACTGATGGGAAAATAATACTGTTTTTACAATAAACATTATATAATTCAACAAAATATTAATATTTTACCTATCAGAGGATAACTATAGAATGTTCATTGATAACTGTTTACCTAATTAACCTTTCAACAAAAGTCATTCTATTTTTAAAACAAGTCAGTCTGACCCTTATCTGATCTTCATGTGAGTGATCTCTGACTCTTGTGTACAACGAGAAATGAAGTGAGCATTGCATCTCCATGTGCGCACATTCAATTATGACTACTTTAAAATCAACATGACCATAAAACTTAATAGAAATATTAAAAACAAAAATATGACACAACTTAAGGAAAATAATAGCATTATCACATGCTGGGCAAACACAAATTAAACAATAATTGAATATGTGTTTATTCGACAAAGACAATTATTTATGTGAAGGGTATACTAATGCACAATACATGTATAACACGATAAAAAGAATAAGCTATATTTAGTATATACAAAATAGCCTAGATTGCACTTAGTCTGATTGAGAACATACATGTACAAAATGTACACAGTAAATACTATCATTCAAAATTCATATACTTCCTTTTCATAAAACATTATCATGTACTGGTCCTTAATGTGTATTTAACAATGCGCTGAATGTTAGGTGTCCTTTATTGTGAACATGTATTTTTTTATTTTACAGAAGCTTGTCAAACAAATCAATGGCTGAAATGTATCATGAATCAGACATGTGGAGCAAAATAAAAACTCAGTTTTGGAAATTCCAGTCTATAAATCATCAAAGGTAGTTTTTTGTCTGTATATATCGTTTGTGTTTAAGTTTAATCTGTTGTTTATTTTATTTTTGTTATTTTACATACCATATTATGTTTGTCTTATCTAAAGTATTCTAGTAAAGAAAGCACTTTATTTAATGTTAATGGGCTTGTGCAGTTATCAATAAAAAAACTGTCATAGGTAAAATGTTTTCATGGTTATCAATTACATAGTCAAAGCTGCAATCTTGCAAATCTTGGGTAGAAGTTTCTTCGTTAACAAAACTACTAATAGTACACATTAATGTATATAATTTTTTATTAATGATTACATTTGTACCTTATTATATATGTGCTTTGTCGTTATGGTTTTATTTTTCATTGCTTCTAGAAACAAATTGAAAGTGGCTCAAATTTAGGATATCTTTTCAGGAATATATAATTTATATTTATTATAATCTTATCTTTTCCAGAGTTTAAATGTACTGCAAAAGTATGAAGATGTCACTGAGAAACACATATCTGATAAAGACTCCTCCTGCTTGAAATTGAGGTCAGCTGCAGAAATATCGCGAAGTGGTGGAAGAAAGTTGACATGCAAAAGGACAAGAAGAGACATAGATAACAAATGAATTTATAAAATAAATCTTTTATCAAAAGAAATATCATTGTATTACTAAATTTGATATTGTTCCTCAATAAATTTGTATATGTTTTAATGGTTTATACCAATAATAGGTGTGAGGGTAATCGAGGACATTTGGTTTTTGTGGAGAGTTGTCTGGTTAACAGTCATGGAGCATCTTCTTATTTTCATAAGTATTGTGATCATCCTGATAATGTCTTCACTCTGTGTGGGATATACTACTTTTAAGAAGGGCTTAACAAATGTCAGTCGTTTCATTAGGACTACTTTGAACTTGTGAGAATTGTTGAGAAGTATTCAACATCTTCTTTCTGTTTGGTGATGCTTCGTGTGGTGGGAATAAAGTGTATGTCATAATTTTATGCAAACTATGTAATCAAATTCATTGAATGATTTGTATTTTTATAGCTATTCACAACAAGAAAAACTACAAGTAAGAATATATCAAAATGGTAGGTGTCCACTTGTATATCAATATACATTTAGATAATTATGTATTATAGTTAACTTTAAATACAAGTCGACACACACAATCATTTCAGCTATTCCTTCTTGTAGTTTTTCTTGTTCTTAATAGCTAAATACACGTTTCAATAAATTTAACATTTGAGTATTAGAGACACAGAAGCCAACGGGATCTTATGATATGACATTTATGGTCTAGATTATTGACTTTGTACACATACGGAATGTTGTATCAGTAGCAGTTGATGTATTTATTTAGATGTCTCCCATTTAGGTTATCTATTTGGTTCATATGTGTCTTTGGGGAGAGAAAAAACATTAAAAAAAACCTGTACAGTCTCCTGTCTACTATGTACATGGAACAACAGCACAAATTTGGAAAGCAGGTAAAATGTATGTAGCTTTATAATAAATCTTATTAATGTACTTTCAACTACTATTCAACCTTGAATCAACGTTGTATGGATGTTGAAACTTCAACGTTGAAATTTCAACGTTGATTCCAATTTTCAAAATCAAACATAAATTTGACATTGTTTCAACGTTGAGAAACAACCTTGTTTCAACGTTGAATAAACGTTGAGTGCCTGCTGGGAGTGTTCTCTGAGGCTGTAATTTCCCTCAGTGTTGCTTCGCGCCACTACAGGCATCCTCGGCCATTATAACAGACCTTGGACATATAACAGGGCCATTCTGAAAACACCCATCAATTAATACTATGTAATAACAGAACATTCAGTTAAATAAATTAAATAACACGTGATATCTGAGAGGGTGATAGAGCAGAGTGTTACCCCTCAAAAAGATATTGTCAGTCTTGGCTTCGCTTCAGTGACAATGTGTTCTATCACCCTCTCAGCTATGTATTATTTATATATTATCTATTTATTTTGCATATTTGAAAATGAAAATTAAATAGAATAATCTCAGGTGTTGTATTTTTATAGTCCGTCAGTATATGTTGACATTGACCGGCTTGGGGATAATTTGACAACGCTTGATACCTTTATCTTTAATATTCTATATTTGGAGTAATTCCAAAGGTTTTAGTTCTCTTATACTTCAGCTTGTTTCGATCCTTTCATAATTATGTTAAGTAAAAAAAAAATGTGCAAATGTCAGGAACGAATACACTCATCATAGATATCAGGATTAAAATTGTGTACACTAGACGCGAGTTTCGTCTACAAAAGACTCATCAGTTACGCTCGAATCAAAAAAGTTAAAAAGGCAAACTAGATAGTCGAACTAGGGTTAAAGGAAAGGTGCAATTGCAGAAAATCATGATCATAATTATGCCAAACGAGAGATTTGTTTTTACCGAATGGCGGTGTAGTTTAATTGTTACAATAAAACTACGAAAAGTTCTCTTCTTGTATTTTCAAGAGATAAGCTTGACATTTTGTTTTAAAAACATTTATACTTTTACTTTCTTTTTTTTTCTTTTTTAAGTCAAAGGCAAGGAGTTCCACAACAAGGTTCCAGAATACATAAATGTTCTTTACCATAATTAGTTTCATATCGTTGAACAAATATATTATTTTGTTGAAGATGATCTTAATGCGTATTTATTAACAACTGAACAACTTAAAAATAGTTCAGATAAATATTCAGGTGCTAGATTATTCATACACTTATAAACCATCACTATCATAAAATATTTTATTCTATTATAAATGGTAAGCCATCCTAACTTTTCAAACTTAACTGATGAAGAGATATCAAAACCTGCATTCAAAATGATTCTTGCAGCCCTCTTTTGTAACTTGTATAATTTGTCAATATTAGTTTTTGAAGCATATCCCCACACGGTACAACAGTAGTCCATAATTGAAAGTATATAATTATAATATAGTCTGAGAACACTTAGTAGTTACTGGAAGATATGCTTTTAAGTCGGCCCATAAGATGCAGTCTGCTTGGAATTACTGCATAAAGATTGTCAATTCGAATTTCCCACGACAGAGATTTGTCAAAAATGGATTCCTAGCAGTTTTTGATTATGAACGACGTCTATTATATTTTCATAATCCAATTTGATACTTAATTCTGTTTCAAAAACATTTTGTCTATTAGAACGAATTAACATGACCTTAGTCTTATCTCTATTCAATATCATATCATTATCATTACACCAATTCATAACATTACAAAAATCTACATTCATAAATGCATTTAAATCTGTTACTGATGGAGATGACTTATATAATGTTAAATCATCAGCATACAGTTCAGAAGAAACATTTTCAAGCACAAGATATATGTGGAAAATGGTAGATTAAACCTGATTATATAGCAAGCTAAACCTCTCACTTGTATGACAGTCATATAGCATTCCATTATATTGACAACTATGTGTGAGCAAACCAAACAGAATACACAATATAATAGGTAGAAATGTCAAAAATTGGGGTACAGCAATCAACATTGTGTTATTTTGTGAATTTTCATGTCATACATGCCTTCAACACCATGCATTGGGGTATAACTGTGCATTTTATTTCAGTAAACTATATTTTATATTAAAAAATATATTGATTCAAAAAAAAAAATTATGTTCCAAACTTACAAATATATATGAAATATTTTTCTATTTATATTCAAAACTTACAAATATATATGCAATATTTTTCTATTTATGTTCAATACTTACAAATATATATGCAATATTTTTCTATATATATTAAAAAATACAAATTTATGTTCAAAACTTTCAAATATACATGCAATATTTTTATATAAATATTCAAAAATAAAAAATATATGCAATATTTTATATATAGATGTGGTAAAAAATATATATTCAATAATATTGCATTCTGGGTAATATTTGTAATAATGAATTTCATTAGCGGTTGCAATTTAACGAATGCGGCACAACTCGGCCCGAAGATAACTCGGACAGAGTCAAATCGGACCGACTAATAAGTCAACTCGGACCGTCTACAAAGCCAAATCGGACTGTCTATAATGACAACTCAGACAAAGTATTAAAAGAGGATTCGAACTATATAAATCATTAAAAGTTATATTTTACATCATTTTGTACATGACAATATCATTTGCATGTTTCTGAATTTGCAAAATATAATAAAAAAAATATTGTATAATGTGAATTCAAATCTCTAATTATTTTTATAAATTTATCAGTCCTAAGGGATGCTGTTTACCACATGGAGTAAGTATGCAACCAAAGACATGACAGTCAGTCACCTCCTGAAGAAGTGTGCACGTATTTATGGACCGTCCGTTTGAATACATTTTGTCAGTGTTCTGAGATTATTATAACTTTACGTTGTGCTTAGAAAGAACTTTAGTGCTTGGCTATATGAATTATTAATTTCTAGCTTATGAGATGATTCGTACTGTTTAACTTTATAGTGCTTTTGAAATATGAACTTTATGAGATCACGTTTCTTTATTATATGTCTTAAGTTATACCTCACGTGTTATACTTAGTGCTCAAATCGTATGCATCTTATGTGAATGACATACTAGTTACATGTACTTATGTTTACTTGATTTGAAATTATTTCTTTGATTTAGTGTACGTCTTAGGTTTTACTTGGTGCTTTAATTATACGTTTCTTATTTAAATGAAATACTTGCTACTTGACTTGAAATTATTTAATTCTTTGATGAAATAAAGATATGTATGTATTTATATTATAGTTATAGTTTTATTTTAAAATTGAAGCCAGTATGTTTGAACTAATTACATCTATACTACTAAAATAACGAGAGTATTTGTTAGCCGACATGACGTAAAAACGACGAATCAAAGTATTCAACTTTATATATAACTAATATAGGACAATGATGTTGTTTAAAAGTTACACCATTCCATGCCCTTTTGTTTTCCACATAATTAATATACCAATAATTAACAAGTTCCGGGTCGAATCCGATACGGATGCCAATAGTATATGTCACATGTAGCTTCTTACCTGTTACCTTCTGTAAATCCCTCCTCTATCAGGGTAACCTGGAATTCATCCAGTAGTTGTTTTGTATCTATGTTACACTATAGTACAATATTTAACAAGTCTGTTTTCTTCCACCTCATTAACAGTTAAAAATAAAATTTAGTTTATAGTAAGTTTATTGTAGTAAGAAAACCAGAACGGGTTCAAACAGAAAGATTTTGAAAGCAGAGAAAACTGTGCATCTTACAATCAGCATGACTTTATTAGATGACAATACGAATACTAAAAATCCAGGCAGAAAATAAGGCATAGGTACTTTAATTCTGTCACGGATCCGCGACATGTCGCGTGTGTGTTCTAGTAGTATTTTAAAATAATCGATGATGTAATATATATATATCAAACAAACAAACAAACAAAAGAAACTACCAAAACATTATAAACGTTATTTACTCATACAGCTTTCAAAGAACAATATACAATATTTGTATGCCCCCGCCGTAGCGGAGAAGGCATTAAGTGTTACCCTTGTCCGTCCCGTCCGTACGTCCCCAGAATTGGTTTCCGTTCTCAACCAAATGTTATAAAACTTATACACAATGCCTATTACCACAAAACACCGATCAAGTTCGAAATTGATTGTTATCACTTTTACCGTTCATGAGTTATGGCACTTTATAAATGGAAATATTTCTGAATTTTTCGTTTCCCTTCTCTAACTTTAGTTTGCCTCAACCAAATGTTATGAAACTTATACACAATGCTTTTACCACAAAACGGTCTTAACTGTATGTGGAAGTTGACTCGTGCATATTTACAAGCGGAGGCATCTGTGGCCTATAGACAGATTCTCCACTTATTTTTATTATGTTTTGCAAATTCAGAAACATGCAAATGATATTGTCATGTAAAACATAACATTTAATGATATATGATCATTTATATATAGATATAAGAAGATGTGGGATGAGTGCCAATGAGACAACTCTCCATCCAAGTCAAAATTTATAAAAGTAAACCATTATAGGTCAAAGTACGGTCTTCAACACGGAGCCTTGGCTCACACCGAACAGCAAGCTATGAAGGGCCCCAAAAATTACTAGTGTAAAACCAAACAAACGGGAAAACCAACGGTCTAATCTATATAAAAAACGAGAAACGAGAAACACTTATGAACCACATCAACAAACGACAACTACTGAACATCAGATTCCTGACTTAGGACAGGTACAAACAATTGCAGCGGGTTTAAACGTTTTAATGGTACCAAACCTTCACCCTTATCTGAAACAATAGTGTAACATCACAACATAGAAAGACACATAATAAAATATCAATTGAAATGGCTTAACTCAATCAAAAGACATATAAACACCAGTGAGCATACACTGAACAAATAAATTTGATCTATGATACAATGTAAATTCAAAATAAATAAACTAAGGGAAGAATAATTAAAGTAACATGTTATACCGCTGTGAAATGTTAAACAATTTAAGAAAAACAGTATGCTTGAACAAAAATATCAGCCATTTGCAATTACTTTAAACACAGGTAAATGAAAATAATTTTGTTGTTTGGTATACGTGTACAGTTCAAATGGAGAAAGGAAATAGTTCTACAAAATAAATAATTTTGATGTTCAAAGTACGAAGAAGTGAAAACTTATAGTAATACCAAACACTTATCAAAGCTGGTATATAGACCAGATATAACCCTGAATAAGTAAACATTAATTAACAAAAAAGCATTACAATTAGTATCAACAGGTCAAATAAACAAAAAAGTACGATTTGAGAGTAATCGCAGTTACTGACAGCTAGTTAAAAGCCAAAAACAATTAATAATAAAAAAATCATGCATCAGAGACTAAAATCAACTAAAACACAGCCACGGGATTTAATATTTTAACGTCATGGACAGTCAAAGAAGACATGACTTGTGCAATGCCAAAATAAATGTATCGACAGGCAGTAGGATAGTTAGGAGTCAACCTCTTTGGTATAGATCAAAATGAACGTGGGTGTGTCTTAAACATCCTGTTTGAAAAGAATACAAATTTAGTTATGTTTTAATTTACTGATGACAAAATCGATATAAGTGCCAATGTAAACTATATTCAAAGATCTAATTGCAACATTGGTAAGATAACCTTTACTAATAAGTTTGTTTAAAGGTTCGATGAGTTTACACGGATCACATAGTGATTTCCGCGCTTTAAGTACAATATAACCGTAAAATTAAGGATGTGAAATACCGTTTTTAATCAGTTTTCTACAGGTACAGCCACATTTACTAACCAAATCTTTGTATCTATGAAAGAATTTAGTAAATGTTTTACGTAATTATGGTAACGAAATCCCTGACTTAATTATTTACCAGTGATGCATTGATTACGTTCGTTAAAATCTATGACATCACTATACAGACGGGCATAACGAACGAGTTGGGATATATAAATACCGTATGATGGAGCCAAAGGAACATCGCGTCTAAAAAAGGAAAATTAACAATAGGGAATGAAAAGTCGTCTCTTTTGTCGTAAATTTTAGTATGGAGTTTTCCTTTAAAGATTGAAATGTACAAAGCTAGAAAAGGACAACTACTGCTGTTCATGTTAGATTTAGTTAAAGTAAGTTCTTTTGGGTAAATTTCGGTAGTATATTTAGAGAACTCTGGATTATTTAACGAAAAAATATCATCCAGATAACGGAAGGTATTGTTGAATGTATCAACCAAATGTAACAATGACGTGTCTTTACTGAGTTTGGTCATAAACTGAGATTCATAGCAATACAGGAATAAATCTGCTATTAAAGAGGCGCAGTTAGTGCCCATATGAAAACCTACTACTTGTCGATACACTTTATCGCCGAAACGTACATATATGTTGTCTAGGAGAAAATTTAAAGCTTCAATCATATCTTCACATTTCCAGTAAGTGTATCTAGCATACTTTCCTTTTTCGTTACAGAAAAAGGCTTTAAACGAGTTACAGCAAATAAAAAAAGATTGTGTGGAAGTGTAGTATAGAGAGTAGAAAAATCATAACTGTCAACAGAATTAAAAGGACCATCAAAAACATGTATTTTATCTAAAACCTCTAAAGAATTTTCAACACTCCAAAAATAATTAATACCATTATTTTCATAAGCTTTATTACAAAAGTTAATAACAAGTTCTTTGATAGTAGTAAGAGAGGTAGTTAAAAGCACTGATAGATTGGTAGTAGAACACTTACTAGATGCGGAGATGAAACGGAATTTAAATGGTTTTTTGTGCAATTTAGGTAACCAGTACATAGTAGGGTCTTTCAAATGATCGGAAGAGGCTTTAAGCTGGGTAGTGGCACTGATATGCTTGTTTACAATTTGACTCTCTGTGGAGCGTACGGATCTGAATGTAGAAGAATTTATAATTTCGTTTTGGAGAACTTCCGTGTAGTATATGTGTCACACCACCACTACATTATTTGCTGCTTTGTCTGCCGGTATGAATATAGTTTATTCAATTCCTCTTTTAATACTTTGTCTGAATTGTCATTATAGACGGTCCAAGTTGACTTTATAGACGGTCCGAGTTGACTTATTAGTCGGTCCGAGTTATCTCCGGGCCGAGTTGTGCCGCACTCGTTAAATTGCAACAGACAATGAAATCAGTAATTACAAATATTACCCAGAATGCAATATTATTGAATATATATTTTTTACCACATCTATATATAAAATATTGCACATAATTTTTATTTTTGAATATATATACATAAAAATATTGCATGTATTTTGAAAGTTTTGAACATAAATTTTAATTTTTTAATATAAATAGAAAAATATTGCATATATATTTGTAAGTTTTGAATACAAATAGAAAAATATTGCATATATATTTGTAAGTTTTGAATATAAATAGAAAAATATTGCATATATTATATTTGTAAGTTTTGAACATAATTTTTTTTTTTTTTTTTTGTTGAATCAATATATATTTTTTTTTAATATTGAAACGTTTGACGTGCCATAGTTTTCAGTTTAGACTTATATATATATATATATATATATATATATATATATATATATATAAGTCTAAAATTTGCACAACGATACTAATATTAGATGGTATTATACGAAGATGTTGTTATTAAATCGTGTTGACAAAATCATTGACACCGACGAAGGCTATTTGTTAAGCCGATATATTTGTCAACACGATTTAATAACAACATCTTCGTATAATACCATCTTATAGTAGTATCGTTGTGCAAATTTTTAGACTTATATAATTTTTTCCTTATCTGCACAGTATCGTCTATTCTAGACGATCCGGTACATAGTAAATTTGCTGGGTGGGACTTTTATAGACTTCTATATATATATGAACAAGTCTAAATTGAAAACAACGTTCAAACCTATGATTGCGTTGGATAAAAACCGCAATTTTATACGTGTGCATGCAAAACAAATTTCTTGTTAGAGGGTCTAAATACAGCACAAACAACATTTTCCAAAAGACAAAAAGTGAAAAGTATATTTTAACAAAACGCATTTGACTAACAGGTCGAACAACAAATGTTCTTAAACCCTGCTGACTGCCATTGGCGATTGTCAAATAAACGGATCACCGATGTAATAAATGGATCTTAATTATAAATTTAATACTAATCAAAAACGATAAACTTGCGAAAAGATGGTATACCGCAAATAAAAGGTGCAAAGGTTTTGTACACCATATCCGGATTTCGACAATTAATGTCTCTTCAGTGATGTTAGGAATCGAAACGGTATTTGGAAAGCCATACAATTTACCTTAATTTAGGATAGACTCTTGAATTTTGAGGAGTCAAAATAGGATGAACGGATCATATTAACCCGAAGGCAAATATAATACAAGCCCAAACGAAAAAAAATTAAACAAGTCTAAATTGAAAACAACGTTCAAACCTATGATAGCTTAGGATAAAAACAATATATATATGTATATACATTTATCGTATAAAGTATAGTATTATATACCATATTCTGTTTTAATATTAGAAATTCACGTGACTGTGGACTGACTTTAAACAAAGTTACGTTGAAGTCTCCCAGCGACTACCATAATTACACTTTAAACAAACAACGATAAGGCAGCAACCATTTGATTTTCTGGGGGGCTATGGGTTTTTTTGGAAAAAAAAGTTTGTTTCCAGTTTTTGGAGAAAAAAAATAATTTGTTTTTGACCCTGAGAAAAAAATTTGTTTGTTTCACTCTCAGCTGCCACTATATGTAATGCTAAAATTGAAAGAAAAAAATTGTTTTCGACTTGTCGCCAAAAAATAGATTTGTCCGGGAAACAAAATCCATATCCCCCCACCCCCACCCCCAGAAAATCAAATGGTTGCTGCCTAAACAACAGTCCGGTTTTCCGAAAGGAAGTAAAACGTAATTACTTGATAATCATAATAATTCTTTTTGTTAAAATTATATTTCATAAGTGAAATAGTATTGAGTTGTATTGCTAAATTCCATATTAAATCTTATTGATGTACCTTTCTTTTCACGATCAATTACACTTTGCACCATGTACATGAAAATATATGGAGTACCACGACTGTCACTTTTTGGTTACATTTTGTGCATTGGAAATGTGCACATGCTTACGTATTTGCAGAAGATATTTTATATTCTGTAAACATTTGAGGAAGGAGCAGATGTTGATATATCTATGTCTTCCACAATTGTTGAGATGAAAAACAACAATGCTAGCTAGGTCATTTCTAGCGTATAATAGCTAATGTCTGAATTCGAAAGACATCGCCATTAATAATCAATGTGGAAACAACTGATTTCATTGTGAAGCCTGCATTGTTTCTTCATCTGGCAATATATGGAAGTTCTGTAAACTATGACATGACGTCTTGTGTGACAATAATACATCGTCAATTGATAATTACTGAATCTCAAGTTCCTTGAATATTAACCAGTTTATTTGCTTGCCCCTGCATATAAACGTGCATTTCATAAGTCCCATCTTCTGAGCATGGAAAGAACTTTGAAACAAGTCGATGAAAGTTTTGCAAATAATTGCAAACAATTCACTACAAATCAGTAAAAGTCTGAAATGGCCTATATCTGTACTCGACTGTACTGATTTTTACTCGACCAGTCTGAATTGGTCTGAATTTTACTCGACATTACTCGTCCACAGTCTTAACCATACTCGACTGTACTGATTTGTACTTGACCTTTATCTTTGCCATTGAAAATAGTCTGAACTATAATTACTCGACCAGTCTGAAACAGTCTTAACCCATTCTCGACCTGTACTCGACCTATTTTTTCTGTCTAAACCATACTCGACCAAAGGTCTGAGCAATACTCGACCAGTCTGAACCATACTTGACCAAATAACCTCTATTTTTTTTAAATTTTAGCTGTTAAAATTATTCTTTTTTCTTACATGACAACAGCCACAATAAAATAAAGATATATATATATAAACATATTTTTACATCCTTACATGATTCTCAGATTTAACAAATAGAGATAGTTAAATCAAATTATCTTATATAATAATTTAATTATATTAATTTTAAAGTTTTAGAGATTTGTTAAAAAGATTCTTTTACCTAAAACCACACCTTTACTGAGGGTAATAAAACCTTTACATATAATGGTGCTTCTTGTTTGGCATGTGTTTTTTTTTTTTTTTTTTTTTAAACTTAATTTTCCTAAATTCCTAAAGAAAAACTACATAGGTTTTATGGTTACATACAATAGTTATATAATTATCTTTTTAATGAGTTAACAACAGCCAAAAATCACTGAAATTGTTTAACCTTATATTAGAAATATATCTATTCTTATTATAATTTGGGATATATTAAAAATTTTTCTACTGATTAGTGGTAAAGTATAAAGTAATACCTCCTGCTTGGGGCAAACTCATTAAAAAGATCACACCTGGTCTGAGAGAATTAATTTCTAATTAACATTCATTAAAAATTTGCAATATCTTGTAAAACTTAAATCGCAAGGCCTTTTGAATTCACTAGATAAGTAATACACGAGTTTAAGAAAAATAGGGCTTTCTTTTTACCTGTAAAACACACATGTACTGAGGTAATTAAACCTTATTAAAGTGCTTCTTGTATGCCATGTCTTTAATTTTGACAAAAGTTATTTAAATTTGATTGAAATAAATTTTTTCTGCAACTTTGGAACACCTTTCCTTTTTTAAATGGTTATCAAGGATTGCTATGGAAGTTCTATTATCATGATTATATTAAATTCTTGGCTTTACAAAACAAAGGTGTGATTTTTTAAATTTATTAAGTTGCTTTATATACTATTTTAAAAATATTTTGATAAAAAAAATGTTCACTGCATTATTAACTAAACTCAACTGACACCATAAATCTATACAAGGCTTAAGTAAATGGTGAAAATTGTCCAGTAACCATAAAATATATCTGAAACATTCAAAAAATTTTGAATAACATTGAAAATATTAGTCACAATTCAGTTTTGAGATTATTTGATCAGCTTGTTTTATTTTAATTTTAAAGGTGATATATATATATATATATATATATATATATATATATATATGTAAGTGTTGATGAATATGGTGTTGAATTTATATTATGCGCCTACAAACGCAAGTGGATAGTGGGGGCTGGTTTTAATCAGACTGCTCACAGGCGTCATGATTTCAGGTAGTCAGATAATGTACTTTGGGATTTTTTTTTACTGACGCAGTCATAAATGATTTCGCTTTGAGACCTATTTTTAAAGGACGCTTAACTATGGTAACGGCATGCATGATGTCACTAATCTTTACTCTGATTGGGCGAAATTTCGGAATTGAACAAAAGCCAACAACAAAAGAATACAATAAAAGGAAAACATTACGGACATAAAATCGAACTTAAAAATGAAATTATCCAGATAAATAAAAATAAATTTATGTAAAGAAGGTGTCATTATCACCACTGTCAAATTGTCTGGATTTTGTAGGATTATAGCCTTAAATACCCGAGTAGGTATATATCACTGACAGGTTCATCAGATCTACAAGATCAATTAGGCTATTAATAGCTCGAGTGCTATATCGACTCTGTGTCCTTGTAAGTGCAGTCTAAACCTTCCAAGGCGTATTAATAATGATTTCAAAGAGTACAAAATATTATACCTGAAATAAAGAATGTCAAAATCTGACATATATCTGAAATTTAATTACTATTTAAAAGCTGTTTTATATAGATCATCTCCCTTTGGCGTCCGTCCGTCCCCGATATGCACACCTACATAGGTTGTATCTATAGTTGTAAAGGTTGTGTTTGACACATAGTTATAATTGACATTTCTTCATGGTTCTAAACTGTTTAATTTCAAGTTTGTTGTTAACTACAGATTGTAACCTACTGATATATTATGTTTATGTCTATTTCACTACTAAAGGTACTTCTTTATCTCTGAAATACCGATATATATATACATTTAGTTTAGTATCATGCAGTATCTATTTTATTTTTTTAGAGAAAATCGCATATACTCAACTTTCAGAATCGTCAATTTTTTTCTGTCAAATTGTGTGCAATTCTTTTTTAACTATGATAAAAAATAAACCTGATAAAGATTCATGGTTTGTTTTAAATTCTATGCTCACATCTGAAGGTTGCACTTTGTAAATACAGCTGTTTCTCAAACCACGCCTCTTTTGGGGAGATATAGAATATTCATAGATAGTTAATTTTGTTTACATACTGGTTCCCAGTTATGATCTCTAAGTTTCATCTCATAGAGACATAACTTGGGAATGTTACCAGTAAATATACATATGCATATTGTCTATATAGAAATCTGTGGTAATCCTACAGTCAAGGTAGGGATAGTTAAGAAATTTAGTGTTAGTTTAAACTCTTAGAAGTTCGGGGCATATAAACGTTGAAAATATGCCGCACAGCCCTATATTTTGACCTTTGAAAAAAATTGTAGTGCATATGAACTTTCCATTCTAGGATATGATTTTTTTCAAAACTTCATAGTAAAAGTGGTACAGTTTTAGCTGTAAAAGGAGTTCCTATGGGAAATTGCATTGTCAATATTTACAGAAATGCAACATGAATGCGTCAGATATCTTTTTTAAAGATATATAGACAAGTACTTGTTTTCCTTATAATTTGGAGCATTCTTTGATACCGTTGTTTTGTCTGAACCCGTGTTTTTATATAGTTTGATGCATTTTATGTGCTGCTTTTTAGCTCACCTGGCCCAAAGGGCCAAGTGAGCTTTTCTCATCACTTGGCGTCCGTCGTCCGTCGTCGTTGTTAACTTTTTACATTTTGAACTTCTTCTAGAGAACCACTGAATAGAATGAAACCAAACATGGCATGAATGTTCCTTATGAGGTGCTCACCAAGTGTTGTTACTTTGAAGCCGATCCATCATCCAAGATGGCCCTCAGCGGGGACTTCGTTTAACATAGGACCCTATAGACAATACATACAAATGTCTTCTTTTAGAGAACCACTGAATGGAATGAAACCAAACATGGCATGAATGTTCCTTATGAGGTGCTGACCAAGTGTTGTTACTTTGAAGCCGATCAATCATCCAAGGTGGCCGCCAGCGGGGGACTTCGTTTAACATAGGACCCTATGGACAATACATACAAATGTCTTCTTTTAGAGAACCACTGAATGGAATGAAACCAAACATGGCATGAATATTCCTTATGAAGTGCTTACCAAGTGTTGTTACTTTGAAGCCGATCCATCATCCAAGGTGGCCGCCAGCGGGGGACTTCGTTTAACATAGGACCCTATGGACAATACATACAAATGTCTTCTTTTAGAGAACCACTGAATGGAATGAAACTAAACATGGCATGAATGTTCCTTATGAAGTGCTTACCAAGTGTTGTTACTTTGAAGCCGATCCATAATCCAAGATGGCCACCAGCGGGGGACTTTGTTTAACATAGGACCCTATGGACAATACATACAAATGTCTTCTTTCAGAGAACCACTGAATGGAATGAAACCAAACATGGCATGAATGTTCCTTATGAGGTGCTGACCAAGTGTTGTTACTTTAAGCCGATCCATCATCCAAGATGGCCACCAGCGGGGACTTCGTTTAACATAGGACCCTATGGACAATACATGCAAATGTCTTCTTTTAGAGAACCACTGAATGGAATGAAACCAAACATGGCATGAATGTTCTTTTGAGGTGCTGACCGTGTTGTTACTTTGTAGTAAATCCATCAACCAAGATGGCCATCAGAGAGGGACTAAGTTTAACATAGGACCCTATGGAAATACATAGAAATGTCTTCTCTTAGAAAACCGCTCAAAGGATTGAAACCAAACACGGTATGAATGTTCTTTTGAGGTGCTGACAAAGTGTTGTTACTGTGTAGCTGATTTGTCATCCAAGATGGCTGCCAGCAGGGAGAGTAAGTTTAACATAGGACCCTATGGGAAATACATACAAATGTTTTCTTTTAGAGAACCACTGAATAGAATGAAACCAAACATGGCATGAATGTTCCTTATGAGGTGCTGACCAAGTGTTGTTACTTTGTAGCCGAACCATCATCCAAGATGGCCGCCAGCAGGGGACTTAGTTTAACATAAGACCCTATAGGAAATACATACAAATGCTTCTTCTAGAGGTGCACTGAATTGAATGAAACCAAACATGGCATAAATGTTCCTTATGAGGTGCTGATGAAGTGTTGCTACTTTGTTGCCGATTTACTGTTCAAGATGGCCACAAGGATTTTTTTATTAAATTACGGGGCCAATATTAAACCAAATTTGGCCTCAATCATTATTAGGTTATCTGTTATGATTTTAATTTATTTTTACATGATTTCCAAAACCAAAGTAGAATCAGGTGAGCGACACAGGTTCTTGAGAGCCTTTATTGTATCGACTCGACAGAAAGGCCTAAATTTAAGAGCCGGCCCACTAACGGTAAGCCAATGATATTTTGTATGCAGTCACAAAGGAAATTATTCGGCCCGTCCCTCATTCGTGGCCTATTGACTTTTCAACTGATCCTTTGTTTACAATTTCTTATGAGGATACCTGTACCAAGTCAAGAATATGACAGTTGTTTTTCACTCTTTTCATTGATTGATAACGTTTGATTTTGTCAGTTTTTATGGACTGCTCCTTTTGAATTTGCCTTGGTGTTTGGTATTTTGTTATAATTTTTTACATGTATAAATTTTGTGATTAGGTTGAACCTCTAATAGTACGTGAGTTTTATAAAAAGGGATATTTCACACCCAGCTTTATAACACTATTATCAATTTTGTTCGTATTGTTTTACATATCCCAAGAGGTATTTTATTGTCAATTTTGTTGATTCTACCCTAAAAGATAGTGTGGTACCAATTTGCACTCATGAGTAGTGCAAATTAATCCCATGCAACTGTTTTTGTAAATCTTTCTTTCTAGCTTAATCATGTTGATAAAAAAATTTATGAACGATATCTAGTAGATACAATTTTAATATTATGACTTAAAAACCGTTTTACTTGTTTTCCATCACGCATGCACTGATACATTTATTAAAAGGTAAAATTGAAACTTTTATAGAGCAAAAGGTCATAAAGCAAGAATTTTTCATTGTATTTTGCAAAATTGTAATGAAACTAACGAAACTGAAACTGATTTGTTGTTTTTATGGCTTTTTGATTATGTTATTTACAGGTCATAGTAATATCAAATTACAATCGCAAGCACTGTTAATCATATTTTTGTCCCCCGCGCAACGCGTTGTCGAGGACATAGAAATAACGGCTGTCCGTCCGTCCGTCCGTCGGTCGATCTGTCCGGTCTTGTTAGCGCTCTCGCATCTACAATTCTAGCCAGATTTTTATAAAACTTATATCATAGGTTTATTTCAGCAATGTCTCGGACGAGTTCGAAAATAGTGCCCATGAGCTATTTTTAAAAGAGATATATCTCTTGGAAAAAATTAATTATATGAAAAAATTGCATCGTTAGCGCTCTCGTGTGTACAATTCTTGCCAGATTTTTCTGAAACTTATATTGTAGGTTTAGATCAGCATTGTCTGGGACGAGTTCGAAAATCAGTGCCGATCAATATTTTTTATAAGAGTTATGGTCCTTAGAAATATTAATTATATGGAAAATTGCATTGCTAGCGCTCTCTTGTATACAATTCTTGCCAGATGTTTATGAAACTTATATTGTAGGTTTATTTCAGCGATGTTTCGGACGAGTTAACTGCCCGTTATAAATATTAATTATATGGAAAATTATAATGTTAGCGCTCTCAAGTGTACAATTCTTGCCAGATTTTCATATAACTTATATCATAGGTTTATATCAGCAATGTCTCGGACAAGTTTGAAAATCAGTGCCGATCAATTATTTTTAAAAGAGTCATGCCCCTTAGAAATATTGATGATTATATGGAAAATTGTATTGTAACGCTCTCACATGCACAATTTTTGCCAGATTTTATCAAATTCATATCAAAATAAAATAAATAAATGAGACAACTATCCACCAGAGTTCAAATGAAGTGGATGTAAGCAATTATAGGCAACCACACGGCCTTCATTAATGAGAGAAAAACCCATACCGTATGGTCGGCTATAAAAGGCCCCGACATGAAAAATATGAAACAATTCAATTGAGAAAACTAACGGCCTAATTTATAACAAAACAATTTACAAAAAAAAACAATTATGACAGACATGAACCAACGACCACCACTGAACTACAGGCTCCTGACTTGGGACAGGCACATAAAGAATGTGGCGGGGTTAAGCATGTTTGTGAGCGTTCAACCCTCCCCCTAACCTGGGACAGTTAAGGTTATTATCAGCAATGTCACGGACAATTTCGTAAATAATTGCCGATCAAATATTTGTGATAAGTTATGCCCCTTGGAAATATTGAATATATCAAAATTTCTCTCAAGTCTTCAACTCTCTAAGATAAGTTTTTAAAGTTTTAAAAAACTGAAAAAAACCTTTTTTAGTTCTTGACCTTGGACAGACAAAATATGGGCAACGCAGGGGACATTGGAACTCTGTTCTTTTATTAAAATTGCGAATAACATGTATTAACAATTATCTATATTGTGTGTTTTATTACTGATTGTAGAAATGGCATCAAGTTCATCGATATTATGCGGACCATGTGAGTATCGTCATGTGACGCAAAAAGCCGATTTTTGGTGTTCTGTTTGCGAAGAGGGTTTATGCAGAAATTGTCATGGTCACCATACTGCCATTAAGTCTACCAGAGATCATGAAATTATAATGATAAAGGCATACAAAACCTTGGCAAAAGGATTGCTGCCTGTAAACATGGAATGCGATCTTCATAATGAAAAATTTGAATTGTATTGTCCATCACATGAAATTCACTGTTGTGTTCAATGCGTAAGTACTTAACATAAACACTGCACCGGCGTGACCTCACTAAGAAGAGTTGTCCAAAACATCAAAACATCGACATCTCTTTCAAATATTGAAAGGAATCTAAACGAAAGATTACAAAACCTCGATGGACTAATTAAAAACGGAACCGACAACTTAGTTGACATCGACACGGATAAAGAAAATATCAAAACGGAAGTAAGTAAAGTACGCGTGGACATTGAGAACAAACTCGGTATTTTGGAAACCAAAATCCTGGCAGATGTCGATTCTATCCACTATCAACATAAAACTGGTATTGTCGACACGGTTAGCAAACTTCAACAAAAACGAGATGCACTGAGCGAAGCCTTGATTGATTTTGAGAACCTCCATAAGAATGCAAGCGACTTTCATATATACATGGCAATGAAGAAACTAGAAACTGATCTTTTGGAAGAAGGTAAAGAAATTAACTCGCTTCTTTTACAAGAAGGAATAAAATTACAAAGATTATTCTTTTCTCCAAATGCTGACTTACTTAGCAGCGTTTCGGAAACTGTCTCTCTGGGAAATATAGCTGTTAGAACCAAACCGTTTCCAGTATTAAACTACGTCAATACAAACGCACAAATTTCTTCGACAGTATTGGCCAAACATATCATTTCCGTCCAACTAAAAAGACGTCTTTCTGGTTATAGCGTTTCTGAAGGAGAGGATATTAACATTTCTAGTATAATTGTCCTTCTTGACAGAAAGATACTGTTAGCAGACTTTGGAGATGATGGTGGTATCCTATTGTTCGGTGAAAGTGGACACTTTATTACAAAGATGAAACAGTTCGGAAAGCCATATGGAACGGCCCTCATCGACGATTCTCGCATGGCAGTTTCTTTTCCAAAGAATGGAAATATCAAAATACTTAAACTGGGCTCACGGTTTTCACTGATCAAAACGTTACAACTCGATGTCGATTTAAACACAATATCTTACTATGGAAAGCACATTATTGTTTGCTCAAGACCACAAAGTGTTCTGTTTGTCGATTTGAATGGTGTTATTGCTAAGAGGTTAGAAATAAGATTTAGGATTACCATATGCGTGTATTTCTTTCATCCATTGTCAGAGCAACAGGATGCTTATTTCTGAATTTTTGAGTGATACCATTTACTGTTACGACTTTGATGGAAACGAGTTATGGAACAGATGTTTTAAAACTGGTAAAGATACAAGAAATGTATGTGCTGATAAATACGGAAATGTGTTTTGTGTTGGAATGAAAACTGGCATCCTTGTTTGTTTATTCAAAGATGGACAAAATATGCAAAATCTTCTATATACCTCGTTACGAAATAATTTTATAGAGCCTAAAGCTATTTATTACGACGAAAGCTCCGAGAAACTCCTGATCGCTGGTCGACAGATGCAGTTTGCTGCCGTTTTTGAACTGGTCTATTGATTTTGCAGAATGTACATGTAAATACAAGTACCTGAAATAGGTAAATGTAGAGGCTTGCTAAATGAAAATAGACAGTTTTTACTTTCGATGACCGAAACTTGCCTGATGTATAAATTTCCTGTTAATTGTATGTATTTATTTTTTCGTTTTTTTCTGGTAAGCTCGTGAATTGTTTTATTTATTAAAGCAGATGTTGGATTTGTTTAAACAATAATCACACCACAATTTCAAAGTCACATTTCTTTTGCATCTCTTAAACTTTATTGACGATCAAAATGTGAACTATACTCTCAGTATATGATTTGTTTTAATGTTGTTTTTGTGTAATTATGTCTTTCCACTTTTCTGTGGAAAGACCTATTGATTTTGTTCTGATTATTATTATTATGTCTTTCCACTTTTCTGTGGAAAGACCTATACTTGTATTTGTTCTGATTATTATTTAGGTCTTTCCACTTTTCCTTGGAAAGACCTTTAGGATTTGTTCTGATTATAAGGTCTTTCAACTTTTCCGTGGAAAGACCTATTGCTTTGTTCTGAGTTTTTTTCTTCCGCCACATTTTGTTCTTGCGCAGTATTGTGGTTTTTGAAACTGACACCGTTTAACCGAACACTTTACTTTGTAAGAGTTATCTCCCCAAACAGTTTTTCTTGTGTCCACTACTCCTTCGCAACCGTAAAAGATTGCGACAAAATTATTTCACTAATTTGCTCATTATATCCTCAGGATCTGCCTAAATGTTGACCGAAGCCATCCGGAGACTCCATATGAGAGTTTTTCCCCTTATGCATTTAATATAAGTGATATACATATGAACTCATAAACCGTAAGCCGTATAAACCTAAAGTCGTTTTATTTGAGGTCCTTGGGTCCCAACTTAGAAAATGAGGTCAAGGTCAAAGGTCAAGGTCATGTTCTAAATTTTGACATTCACTTCAAGCTGCTTTTACTCAGAAAAAAGTTAGGGGTAAAATTTTAAAAAATGTGATCAAAATGTTAGTCGCGACATGATTTAACTGGAGAGTTTTTGTCGAAATGGTACGCGTAATTTTTGGGGGTTCTATGCCACTGAAATGGAAAAATGAACAAATTAACTAATTATAGCTTCAAACTTTACAGCTATCATGATGCATACATGCAATTTATCTTTGTTAATCATCCAAGGCCCACAACCACCCCTCTAGCCCCTCCCCTTTTTTTTGAGGAATCCCATTTCTATTTTATTATAAAAATGCTAATCCTTCTTTTTTACGAATAAACTTCTTTCTGAAATACAAATCCATTCCTGCAAAAATCTGCTCCAATTCATGTATTTCTGAAAATTAATCGATAAACGTTTTGTTATAGTACTATATAACATCAGCATTATTTTGTGTTTGTATTTATCCGTTAGCAGTATTAATCACGTGCAGTCCGCTTCAGACGTTACAATCTGGATTGAGAAATTAAAATCAATGACGTAGAAATCTCTCCAAAGCTCGTAAATATTAGTAAAATTTCTAAACATGCATTAAAATACAATTCTGTGCTCCCGTAAATATGTGTACGAAAAAAACATGCATGATCCGACATCAATGACCTGTAAATGAAAGAAAATTAAATCTGTTAGCACAATCTTTATGCGCATAGGTGTGGTCTTGACGACGTCTCTTCTGCAAAGAAATTAAAAAAATCTTGGTGACGTTACAATCACACCATCCAGTGCAGCGCGTGCTACCTAAAATAAAATAGGGATTTTACCCTTTTCGAAACGAATTAAAATGTGCACGTAGATTTAAAACAAAAGATCCATGCAGGTCAGGTCCGATTTCCTTTAAATACAAAATTTAATACAATGCACACACAATAAGATCATTAAGTAAATTAGGCACAAATTCCGGGAAGCCCTATTAAAAAAGAGAACATTTATAAAGGAAGATGCAAGGATATTTTTTGTAGGTGTGTTTAAATCCTTGCATGTTCCTACAAATATCATAATTTGAATATTAATAAACATGTTGCACGGACCCGTTTTCGCGTGTTCCTAGAGCCTAAGTTCCAAGTGTTTAAACACGGGAACTAGGCTCTCAATTCTTTTTTCGCGTATTCCTAGAGGCTAGGTCTCAAGTGTTTAAACACGGCCACTAGGCTCTCAATTCCTTTTTCGCGTGTTCCTAGAGGCTAGGTCTCAAGTGTTTAAACACGGCCACTAGGCTCTCAATTCCTTTTTCGCGTATTCCTAGAGGCTAGGTCTCAAGTGTTTAAACACGGACACTAGGCTCTCAATTCCTTTTTCGCGTATTCCTAGAGGCTAGGTCTCAAGTGTTTAAACACGGCCTATAGGCTCTCAATTCCTTTTTCGCGTATTCCTAGAGGCTAGGTCTCAAGTGTTTAAACACGGCCACTAGGCTCTCAATTCCTTTTTCGCGTGTTCCTAGAGGCTAGGTCTCAAGTGTTTAAACACGGCCACTAGGCTCTCAATTCCTTTTTCGCGTATTCCTAGAGGCTAGGTCTCAAGTGTTTAAACACGGCCACTAGGCTCTCAATTCCTTTTTCGTATGTTCCTAGAGGCTAGGTCTCAAGTGTTTAAACACGACCACTAGGCTCTCAATTCCTTTTTTGCATGTTCCTAGTGGCTCGGTCCCATGTGTTTAATTAGTCAATCAATCAATCAATCAATCAATAAAAAAAAACCAATTAATCAATCATGTTTCGGAAAGGAAAGACCATTAACAATTGTTTTAAAACAATTGATTTATATATATTTTTTTTTTCTTCCGCCTAATTTTTTTCATGCGCTGTATTTTTATTTCAGAAGATGTCGCTTAGATATTTTGCATCTGATATCGAACAGTTAATATGCTTTTGAAACTGACACCACTAAACCGAACACTTTCTCATGTAAGAGTTATCTCCCCGAACACTGTTTTTCTTGTGCGTACTACTCCTTGGCAACCGTAAAAGATTACGACAAATTTATTTTACTACATTACTCGTTACATTCTCAGCTTGTCAAGAATAATTTTGATAGAAGTGATCTGAACATTCCATATGAGAGTTATTTCCCCTTATGTATTTGACATAAGTGAAATGTAATAAAAACTCATAAATCTTTAGTGATAGAGACCTAGGGTCTTTTGATTTGAGGTCCTGGGTCCATCAAAAAGAAAATAAGGTCAAGGTCAAAGGTCAAGGTCTATTTGTTTATACCAGCTTGGTGACGTCACATTCACACCATCCAGTGCAGCGCGTGCTACCTAAAATAAAATAGGGGTTTCCCCTTTTCGAAAAGAATTAAAATGTGCACGTATATTTAAAACAAAAGATCCATGCAGGTCAGGTCCGATTTCCTTTAAATACAAAATATAATACAATGCACACACAATAAGATCATTAAGTAAATTAGACACAAATTCCGGGAAGCCCTATAAAAAAGAGAACATTTATAAAGGAAGATGTAAGGATATTTTATGTAGGTGTGTTTAAATCCTTGCATCTTCCTGCAAATATCATAATTTGAATATAAATAAACATGTTGCACGGACCCGTTTTCGCGTGTTCCTAGAGCCTAGGTCCCAAGTGTTTAAACACGGGAACTAGGCTCTCAATTCCTTTTTCGCGTATTCCTAGAGGCTAGGTCTCAGGTGTTTAAACACGGCCTATAGGCTCTCAATTCCTTTTTCGCGTATTCCTAGAGGCTAGGTCTCAAGTGTTTAAACACGGCCACTAGGCTCTCAATTCCTTTTTCGCGTGTTCCTAGAGGCTAGGTCTCAAGTGTTTAAACACGGCCACTAGGCTCTCAATTCCTTTTTTACATGTTCCTAGTGGCTCGGTCCCATGTGTTTAATTAGTCAATCAATCAATCAACCAATAAAAAAATCAATGAATCAATCATGTTTCGGGAAGGAAAGACCGTTAACAATTGTTTTAAAACAATTGATTTATATATATATTTTTTTTTTCTTCCGCCTAATTTTTTTAATGCGCTGTATTGTCATTTCAGAAGATGTCGCTTAGATATTTTGCATCTGATATCGAACAGTTAATATGCTTTTGAAACTGACACCACTAAACCGAACACTTTCTCATGTAAGAGTTGTCTCCCCGAACACTGTTTTTCTTGAGCGTTCTACTCCTTGGCAACCGTAAAAGATTACGACAAATTTATTTTACTACATTACTCGTTACATTCTCAGCTTGTCAAGAATAATTTTGATAGAAGTGATCTGAACATTCCATATGAGAGTTATTTCCCCTTATGTATTTGACATAAGTGAAATGTAATAGAAACTCATAAATCTTTAGTGATAGAGACCTAGGGTCTTTTGATTTGAGGTCCTGGGTCCATCAAAAAGAAAATAAGGTCAAGGTCAAAGGTCAAGGTCATGTTTTAATTTTTTGCTTTTGCTTGTGCATGCTTCTTCCTAAGAAACTGTAATAGATTTTGACAAAAGATTTTCACTTAATTGTTAGTTGTGATCTGTCTATAGGAAATTTTTATTCGAAGCAAAATGGTAACATTCACTAGGAGTTTTTCCCCCTTTAATGTAAAAAGTAAGATGTATTGTTATATAACTTGTTATCAGTACATAGTAGAGACCTAAGGTCTTTTGATATAAGGTCCTTGCTTGATGATCTTGAAATTGAGGTCACGGTCATAGGTAAATTTGATGTTCTAGATTTTGACCTTTGCTTTAACTTCATATGTTTACATGATAAAGCCATTGGACTTTGTGCATGAGGTTTCAAGCCATATGACCTTGAAAAAGCCAACCGGAAGTGACCATGTGTAAACCGGAAGTGGCTATTTTGTGTTCTTATTTAGTGTAAAAGTATATAGAACCATACATTTTTGGGATCAGTGTCAAGTTAACTTTCAAATAAAACTAAAAGTGACATTTTTCAAACAGGAAGTAACAAATTATCTCCCTTATTTCAAACAAAAATGTATAGAAACCACATATTTTAGGAATCAGTGAACAATTTAAGCTATCATTTGACACTGGAAATAACATTTAAAACCGGTTCTTTATATTTTCATTTCAAAATATATCGTTTCTGTTGGAAAGAGGTTTTTAATTAGGTCTTTCCACTTTTCTGTGGAAAGACCTATTGTATTTGTTCTGATTATTATTTTTTTCTTCCGCCAAATTTTGTTCTCGCGTAAAAATTTTGTTTCGCAATATGTCGATAAGATATTTCTTATATAGTATCATACAGTTTATGCGCTTTTTATTTTCACCCATTCTAAGCCAAACAATTTTCTTTGTAAGAGTTATCTCCCTATTCACTGTTTATTAAGTGTGTGCATCTCCTACGTAACAAAAAAAGATATCGACAAAATTATTTTTCTAAATTGTTCGTTACATCCTCAGAAATTTTTGGCTAATTTGGATCGAAGCGATTCGATGATATTTTATAGGAGTTATCTACCTTTACCAAATAGATTTGTCGGTATGTTTTTTAACTCAGTAACCGTTAACCGTATAAGCCTAAAATTTTTTTTATTTGAGGCCCCTAGGTTCTAACTTAGAAAACGAGATCAAGGTCAAAGGTCAAGGTCAAGTTCTCAATTTTGACTTTTCTTTGTTTTTGTATTTTCTCCAACACTTTTATAGATATATATAAAAGAACAAGTGCAAAATGTTTGCTTTCTTGTAATGAAGATATGTTACATTTGGTCTGAAACAATCTAATGGCATCTTATAAGAGTTAGTGCCCTTGAAATGTCTAATTATAAGGTTAATTGATTATTACTTCTACCTGGTTCACTATAAAGCCATATGACCTTTTACAAAAGGTTAGGTGACATATGAACTTAAAAAATTACAACCGGAAGTGACCTTTAGAAAACCGGAAGTAGCTATTTTTGCACTTTTTTCATATGAAAGTACTCGGAATTCAAATATTTTGTAATATAGATACATGAACTTATCACTCAAGACTAGAAATGACTTTCGATCAACCGGAAGTGTCCAACTATCTCTTATTCTACATGCAAAAGTATATAGAAACTATATATTTTTGGAATCAGTGTGAAAGAAGCTATCATATGACACCGGAAGTGACATTTACTTCTCCGGAAGTAGCACATTATCTCCCTTATTTCCCTCAAAAGTATATAGAAACCAGTTATGTATCCTATCAGTATAAAGAAACTTATGATTGGATGCCAATTTAACATTGAGTAAACCGGAACTAGATTCTTATCAATAACTTTGAAAATTTTTCTTCCACCAAATTTTGTTCTTGCGATAAATTTTTGTTTTGCAAGATGTGTAGCTTAGATGTTTCGTATATGATATCGAACAGTTTATGCGCCTTTGAAATTGACCCTGCTTAACCAAATAGTTTTCTTTGTAGGAGTTATGTCCCCAAGCACTGTTTTCCTTGTGAGTGCATCTCCTCCGTAACCGTAAAAGAAAGCGACAAATTTATTTTATCAAATTGCTCGTTATATCCTCAGGATGTTTTGTCCAATTTTTACCGAAGCGATACGCAAACTCCATATGAGAGTTATTTCACCTTCTGTATTTGACATAAGGGATATATAAATGTATAGCATGAATGGTAAGTGATAAAGACCTAAGGTATATTGATTTGAGTTCCTTGGTTCATTTAAATGAAATTGAGGCCAAGGTCAAAGGTCAAGTTCATATTCTAAATTTTGACTTTTCCTTGTTATTTGATCTCCTCTGATATTTTAACGTTATATATAAAAGAACTAGTGCAAAATGTTTGTTTTATTGTGATGAAGATATGATACATTTGGTCTGAAACAATCCAGTGACATCTTATAGGAGTTATTGTCCCTGAAATGATTCAATTTAAGGTTAATTGATTATTACTCCAACTTGGTATACGATAAAGCCATAGGGTCTTTTGCAAACTGTTGGTTGACATATGACCTTGAAAAAGTCAACCGGATGTGACCTTGAGTGAACCGGAAGTAGTATTTTTTGCATTTATTTCATGTATAAATACCTAGAAACCTAACCCGAATAATTCAGTCGTTATATTCCACTGCTCTACGATGGCTACATTAACGCCTGAAGGCCTAGTCAATGAAAAATCGTCAAAAAATCATTCGGAATTAGCTCGGGATTTACCGATCTCAATAACATTTAGCTATTAGCTGATTGGCTCTCTCTCACAGATAGCACCAATCAAAATCCTGGATTCGTGACGCGTTTTTATAGTATAAAGAGTTCAGGCCCTCGCGAGTGGGAGAGTCGATCACGGGGAGGGACTGAATTATTCGGGTTACTAGAAACCATATATTTTTTGAATGATCATACATTAACCTATCATTTGAGACCGGAAGTGACATTTTATAAACCGGAAGTAGCATAGTATCTTCCTTATTACAGGCATAAGTGTATACAAACTATATATTTTTGGAATCAGTGTGAATAAAGCTATCATATGAGACCAGAAGTGACATTTTAAACCGGAAGTTGCAATTATCTCCCTTATTTCAGGCAAAAGTATATAGAAACCACATATTTATTGAATCAGTATGAAGAAACATATACTTTGACGCTATTAATAGCTTTGAGTAAACCAGAAGAAGCTTCTTATCAATTATTTAGAAAATTGATGTGGAAAAACCTTAAATTGTTCTTTGAACAAATGGTTTTTAATTAGGTCTTTCCACTTTTCTGTGGAAAGACCTATTGTATTTGTTCTGATTATTATTTTTTTCTTCCTCCTAATTTTTTTCTCGCGTAAAATTTTTGTTTCGCAAGATGTCGCTTAGATTTTTCCTATATAGTATCATACAGTTGATGCGCTTTTTATTTTCACCCATTCTAAGCCGAACAATTTTCTTTGTAGGAGTTATCTCCCCGAACACTGTTTTCCTTGTGACTGCATCTCCTCCGTAACCGTAAAAGAAAGCGACAAATTTATTTTATAAAATTGCTCATTATATCCTTTGCATGATTTGTCCTATTTTGACCGAAGCGATATGAACACTCCATATGAGAGTTATTTCCCCTTATGCATTTGATATAAGTGATATGCATTTCTATCTTGTAAACCATTAGTGATAGAGACCTAGGATCTTTTGATTCGAAGTCCTTGATTCAAAACTAAGAAAATTATGTCAAGGTCAGAGGAAAAGGTTATATTTTAAATTTTGATTTTGGCTTATTTTCAATTCTTTTCAAAAACCGTATAAGATATCAACAACATATTTTTACTAAATTGTAAGTTGCGACATGTCGTAACACATAAATTTTGGTTAAAAGGGTACGCTAACATTAATTTGGAGTTTTCTCCCCTCTTTTATTAAAAGTTAAGCATAAAGTGATATAACTCATTAACCATATACAATTAAGACCTATAGTCTTTTGATTTGAAGCCCTTGGTTTATGACCTTGAAATTGAGCTCAAGGTCATAGGTAAAATTGACGTTCTAGATTTTGACCTTTGCTTTTACCTCATATGTATACATGATAAAGCCATAGGACTTTTTGCATTACGTTGCGAGCCACTTGACCACTGAAAAGCCAGACGGAAGTGGTCTGGTGTAAACCGGAAGTAGCTATTTTTTGTACTTATTTAATGTAAAAGTATATTGAACCATATATTTTTGGAATCAGTATCAAGTAAACTATCAAATAAAACCGGAAGTGACATATTTCAAACTGGAAGTAACAATTTATCTCCCTTATTTAGAAAAAAATGTACAGAAACCATATATTTTTGTAATCAGTGTACAATAAGCTATCATTTGACGCTGGATATGATATATCTTACTGAGTTTTAATAGTTCAATATCAAAATTGATCTTTATGGGTGAAAAGACCTTCAATTGTTCTCTGAACAATTGGTTTTTAATTATTATTATTTTCTTCCGCCAAATTTTGTTCTCGCGTAACATTTTTGTTTCGTAATATGCCGCTAAGATATTTTTTATATAGTATCATACAGTTTATGCGCTTTTATTTTTACCCATTCTAAACCGAACAATTTTCTTTCTAAGAATTATTTCCGTGAACACTGTTTTCCTTGTGACTACATCTACTCCGTAACTGCAAAAAAAGCGACAATTTTATTTTATAAAATTGCTCGTTAAATCCTTTGCATGATTTGTCCTTTTGACCGATGCGATATGAACACTCCATATCAGAGTTATTTCCCTTATGCATTTGATATAAGTGATATGCATTTCTATCTTGTAAACCATAAGTGATAGAGACCTAGGGTCTTTTGATTTAAGGTTCTTGATCCAAAAATAAGAAAACTAGGTCAAGGTCAGAGGTCAAGGTCATATTTTAAATTTTAATTTTGGCTTATTTTCAATTCTTTTCAAAACCGTATAAGATATCGACAACATATTTTTACTAAATTGTAAATTGCAACATGTCGTAACACATGGATTTTGGTTGAAAGGGTACCCTAACATTAAATTGGAGTTTTCTCCTCTTATATTAAAAATGAGGAATATAGTGATATAACCCTTTAACCATATATAATTAAGACCTATGGTCTTTTGATTTGAAGCCCTTGGTTTATGAACTTGAATTTGAACTCAAGGTCATAGGTAAAATTGACGTTCTATATTTTGACCTTTGCTTTTACCTCATATGTATACATGATAAAGCCATGGGACTTTTGCATTACGTTGCAAGACACTTGACCATGTAAAGCCAACCAGAAGTGACCTTGTTTAAACCGGAAGTAGCTATTTTTGTACTTATTTAATATAAAAGTATATTGAACAATATATTTTAGGAATCAGTATCAAGTAAACTATGAAATAAAACCGGAAGTGACATATTTCAAACCGGAATTAACAATTTATCTCCTTATTTAGAAAAAAAATTATTAGAAACCATAAATTTTTGGAATCAGTGTACAATAAGCTATCATTTGACGCTTGATATGATATTTCAAACTGAATTCTCATAGTTCTATATCAAAATTGATCTATATGGGTGGAAGACCTTCAATTGTTCTCTGAACAATTGGTTTTATTTTTTTTTTTCTTCCGCTAAATTTTGTTCTTGCGATAAATTTTTTTTCGCAATATGTCGCTAAGATATTTCTTATATAGTATCATACAGTTTATGTGCTTTTAATTTTCACCGTGCTAAGCCGAACAATTTTCTTTGTAAGAGTTATCTCCCGAACACTGTTTTCCTTGTGACTGCATCTCCTCCGTAACCGCAAAAGAAAGCGACAAATTTATTTTATAAAATTACTTGTTATATGCTTTGCATGATTTGTCCTCTTATGACTGAAGCGATATGAACACTCCATATGAGAGTTATTTCCCTTATGCATGAGATATAAACTATCATTAGACGCTGAATATGATATTTTAAACCAAATTTTAATAGTTCTATTTCAAAATAGATCTTTATGAGTGGAAGACCTTCAATTGTTCTCTGAACAATTGGTTTTAATTATTATTATTATTATTATTTTCTTCTGCCAAATTTTGTTCTCTCGTAAAATTTTTGTTTCGCAAGATGTCGCTTAGATATTTCTTATATAGTATCATACAGTTTATGCACTTTTATTTTAACCCATTCTAAGCCGAACAATTTTCTTTGTAGGAGTTATCTTCCCAAACACTGTTTTCCTTGTGATGCATCTCCTCCGTAACCGTAAACGAAAGCGACAAATTTATTTTATAAAATTGCTCGTTATATCCTTTGCATGATTTGTCCTATTTTGACCGAAGCGATATGAATATTCCATGTGAGAGTTATTTCCCCTTATGCATTTGATATAAGTGATATGCATTTCTATCTTGTAAACCATAAGTGATAGAGACCAGGATCTTTTGATTTGAAGTTCTTGATCCAAAAAAAAAAAAGAAAATTAGGTCAAGGTCAGAGGTCAAGGTCATATTTTAATTTTTTTGATTTTAGCTTATTTTCAATTCTTTTCAAAAACCGTATAAGATATCGACAACATATTTTTACTAAAGTGTAAGTTGCGACATGTCGTAGCACATGAATTTTGATTGAAAGGGTACGCTTACATTAATTTGGAGTTTTCTCCCCTATTATATTAGAGATAAGGCACATAGTGATATAACTCATTAACCATATATAATTAAGACCTATGGTCTTTTGATTTGAAGCCCTTGGTTTATGACCTTGAAATTGAACTCAAGGTCATAGGTAAAATCGACGTTCTAGATTTTGACCATTGCTTTTACCTGATATATATACATGATAAAGCCATGGGACTTTTTGCATTACGTTGCAAGACACTTGACTATGGAAAAGCCAATCGGAAATGACTTTGTGAAAACCGGAAGTAGCTATTTTTTGTGATTATTTAATTTAAAAGTATATTAAACAATATATTTTAGGAATCAGTATCAAGTAAAGTATCAAATAAAACCGGAAGTGACATATTTCAAACCGGAATTAAAACTTATCTCCCTTATTTAGAAAAAAAATGTATAGAAACCATATATTTTTGTAATCAGTGTACAATAAGCTATCATTTGACGATGGATATGATATTTCAAACTGAATTTTCATAGTTCTATATCAAAATTGATCTTTATGGGTGGAAAGACCTTCAATTGTTCTCTGAACAATTGGTTTTTAATTATTATTTTCGTCCACCAAATTTTGTTCTTGCGTGAAATTTTTGTTTCGCAATACGTCGCTTAGATATTTCTAATATAGTATCGTACAGTTTATGCACTTTTAAGTTTCACCGTGCTAAGCCGAACAATTTTCTTTGTAAGAGTTATCTCCCAATTCACTGTTTATCTTGTGTGTGCATCTCCTTCATAACAAAAAAAGATAACGACAAAATTCTTTTTCTGAATTGTTCGTTACATTCTCAGGAATTTTTGGCTTATTTGGGTCGAAGCGATCCAGTGAAATCATATAGGAGTTATCTACCTTAACCAAATAATTTGTCGTTATATTTTTGTTACTCATAAACCGTAAACCATATGAACCTAGAGTCCTTTTATCTGAGGTCCTTGGGTCCCAACAAAGAAAAAAAGGTCAAGGTCATGTTCTAAATTTTGACATTTACTTCATACTGCTTTTACTCAGAAAGAGTTAAAGATATTGACAAAAAAAATTTGACAAATATGCTAGTCGCGACATGATATAACTGGAGAGTTTTTGTCGAAATAGTACGCGTCATTTTTTTGGTGTTCCATGCCACTGAAATGGTAAAATGAACAAATTAACTAAGTATTGCTTCAAACTTTGCAGCTATCATGATGCATACATGCATCTTAACTTCATCATTCAACCAAGGTCCACCACCGACCACCCCCCCCCCCCCTCCCCCACTTTTCGCTTGTTCCTAGAGGCTTGGTCCCAGGAACTAGGCTCTCAATTCCTTTTTCGCTTGTTCCTATAGAGGCTAGGTCCCAAGTGTTTAAACACGGGAACTAGGCTCTCAATTCCTTTTTCGCTTGTTCCTAGAGGCTAGGTCCCATGTGTTTAAACATGGAATATATGCTTTCGATTAATTTTTAGCTCACCTGGCCCACTGGGCCAAGTGAGCTTTTCTCATCACTGGGGGTCCGTCGTCCGTCGTCTTTGTCCGTCGTCCGTTAACTTTTACAAAAATCTTCTCCTCCGAAACTACAGGGCCAAATTTAACCAAACTTGGCCACAATCATCATTGGGGTATCTAGTTAAAAAAATGTGTCCGACGACCCCGCCTGCCAACCAACATGGCTGCAATGGCTAAAAATATAACATAGGGGTAAAATACAGTTTTTGGCTTATATCTCTGAAACTTAAGCATTTAGAGTGAATCTGACGGGGTTACAATGTTCATTAGGTTTAGATCTATCTGCCCTGAAATTTTCAGTTGAATCAGACAACCCGTTGTTGGGTTGCTGCCCCTGAATTAGTAATTTAAATGAATTTTTGCAGTTTTTGGTTATTATCTTAAATATTATTAGAGATAGAGATAACTTGTAAACAGCAATAATGTTCAGAAATGTAAGATCTACAAAGAAGTCAACATGACCAAAATGGTCAATTGACCCCTTAAGTATTTATTTCCCTTTAAAGTCAATTTTTAACAATTTTTGTAATCTTTTACAAACATCTTCTCCTCTGAAACTACTTAGACAAATTTAACCAAGCTTGGCCACAATCATCATCAGCGTATCTAGTTTAAAAAATTGTCCGATGATCCCGCCTGCCAATCAACATGGCCGACATGGCTTAAAATAGAATAAAGTGGTAAAATGAAGTTTTTGGTTTATATCTCTGAAACTAAAGCATTTAGAGCAAATCTGGCACCAATGAAACTATTCATCAGGTTAAGATCTATCTGCTCTGAAATTTTCAGACGAATCAGACAACGCGTTGTTGGGTTGCTGCCCCTGAATTAGTAATTTTAAGGAAATTTTGCAGTTTTTGGTTATTATCTTGAAAATTTTTATAGATATAGATAAACTGTAAACAGCAATAATGTTCAGCCAAGTAAGATCTACAAATAAGTCACATGACCAAAATGGTCAATTGACCCCTTAAGGAGTTATTTCCCTTTAAAGTCAATTTTTAACAAATTTTCGTAAATTTTTGTAATCTATTATAAAAATCTTCTCCTCTGAAACTACTGAGACAAATTAAACCAAACTTGGTCACAATTATCATTAGGGTATGTAGTTTAAAAAATGTGTACGATGACCCCGCTTGCCAACCAACATGGCCGACATGGCTAAGAATAGAACATAGGGTAAAATGCAGTTTTGGCTGATATCTCCGAAATTAAAGCAAAAGTAAAGAGGCTTATTATCTTATTTATTACAGGCAAAAGTAAAAAAGAAACCTTATATTTATTGAATCAGTGTAAATTCAGCTATCATATGAGATCGGAAGTGACATTATCTAAACCGGAAGTTTGTAATTATCTCCCCTATTTTAGGCAAAAGTATACAGGAATCATATATTTTTTTAATCAGTTTGAAAGAAGCTATCATATGCGACCGGAATTTACATTTACTTAACCGGAAGTAGCACATTATCTTCCTTATTTTTCACAAAAGTATATAGAAACCATTTATTTATTGAATCAGTATGATAAAACCTATGATTGGACGCCAATAGTAACTCTCAGAAAACTAGAAGTAGTTTCTTATCAATTATTTAGAAAATTGATGTAGAAAGACCTTCAATTGTTCTCTGAACAGTTGGTTTTTAATTTTTTTTCTTTTTTTCTTCTTCCGCCACTTTTATTTCTTGCGTGTAAATTTTGTTTCCCAAGATGTCGCTTAGATGTTTGGTATATGATAGCACACAGTTTAAGCGCCTTTGAAAATGACCTCGCTTAACTGAATACTTTTATTTGAGTTATCTCCCCAAACACTGTTTTCCTTGTGGTTGCATCTCCTCTGTAACCGTTAAAGAAATCAACAAATTTATTTTACCAAAATGCTCGTTATAGCCTCAGGATGTTTTGTACAATTTTGTCCGAAGTGATACGAAGACTTCATATGAGAGTTGTTTCACCTTCTGTATTGCCACAAGTGATATATTAATGTATCACATGAAAGAAAAGTGATAGAGACCCAAGGTATTTTGATTTGAGGTCCTTGGTTCACAAAAATGAATTTGAGGTCAAGGTAAAAGGTCAAGGTCATGTTCTAAATTTTGATTTTTTTCTTGTTTTATGATCTTCTTTGACACTATTGGAGATATATATAAAAGAATTAGTGCAAAATGTTTGTTTTATTGTGATGAAGATATGTTACATTTAGTCTGAAACAATCCATTGATATCTTATGGGAGTTATTGTCCCTGAAATGTTTTAATTTAAGATTAATTGATTATAACTTCAACATGGTACATGATAAAGCCATAGGGTCTTTTGCAAAATGTTGCGTGACATATGATCTTGAAAACTGTCAACCGGAAGTGACCCAGAGTAAACTGGAAGTAGCTATTTTAGCACTTATTTCATTGAAATGTATCTAGAAACCATACATATTTTAAATAGGTATACATAAACCTATCATTTGAGACTGGAAGTGACCTTCGATAAACCGGAATAGCTAATTATCTCCCTCATTGCAAGCAAAAATAATAAAACCATATAGTATTGTAATCAGTGTGAAAACAGCTTTCTTATGGGACCGGAAGTGACATTTTCTAAACCGGAAGTCAGCAATTATCTCCCTTATTTAAAAAAATAAATTAAAAGTCATATATTTTGGAATCAGTGTGAAAGAAGCTATCATATGAGACAGGAAGTGATATTTACTTAACCGGAAGTAGCAAATGATCTCCCTTATTTCACACAAAAGTATATAAAACCCAATTCTTTTTCGAATCAAGATGAAGAAACCTATGATTGGACGCCAATAATTACTTAGAGAAAACCGGAAGTAGCTTCTTATCAATTATTTAGAAAATTGATGTGGAAAGCTTTTCATTTAATTTTGTTTTTGTTTTTTGTTTATTTTTTTGTTTTATTTTTTGTGTTTTTGGTTTGTTTTTTTTTTTTTTTTTTGTTGTTGTTGGTGTTTTGTTGCTGATTTTTCTTCAATAAACAAACTTTCCCGTTTGAATGGTTTTACACTTGTAATTTTTGGGTCCTTTATAGCTTGCTGTTCGGTGTGAGCCAATGCTCCGTGTTGAAGGCCGTACCTTGACCTATAATGGTTTATTTTTATAAATTTTTACTTGGATGGAGAGTTGTCTCATTGGCACGTATACCACATCTCCCTATATCTATTTACAATTGCAAAATAAAAAATCGTAAGTTAGATTTATTATTTTCTTATCAAATATGTAAATAAAAAAAAAATTGTTTTGGTTCTTAATTGGCAAAAAAAAAAAAAAAAAAATTTGTTCTAAATAGATATAGGAAGATGTGGTGTGAGTGCCAATGAGACAACTCTCCATCTAAACCTGCATGACCTACATGATTAGCAAAACACACCAAACGAATTAACAACATACAACTTGAAACTTTACTACAAAAATGACACAGTTCGGAGAGTAATATACGAGGGGTCGATGATATTCAAGTCATGAGCCTATAATTTAGTGGTTGTCGTTAGGCATAATTTGTTTCTCGTTTATTGTTTTATTTAGTTTGTTCTTGTGTTGTGATGTTGCACTACTGTCCAATGTTAGGGGAGGGTTTTGCGTTCGCAAACATGTATAACCCCGCCACATTCTGTGTGTGCCTGTCCCGAGTCTGAAGCCTGTGATTTCCTGGTTGTCGTTTGTTTTTGTAAATGATATTTTTTTGGGGGGTTTATTGTTTTGTACACTACATAAATCAGATCGTTAGTTTTCTCATTTGAAATGTTTTATATTTGTCATTCGGGTCCTATTATAGCTTGCTATGCGGTATGGGTTTTAATCATGGTTGAAGGCCGTGCGGTGACCTTTAGTTGCTATAACTTCTACGTCAGTTTGTCTCTGGTGGAGCATTGTCTCTTTGGCAATCATACCACATCTTCTTATTTTTATAAGACTTATATTTGTTGAAACACTGGAAAATGGGCTCTAATTACAGTTTTTAATTTTGATCAATAAAACAAAAAAAAAATGAATTAGATTTTCATGTATAAATCGGAAATTATCCCTGTTAAGTGTTATTCGTGTTCGATTTCAAACTGAAAATAATTAAATATGTGAAATTAAATAGACGTTTGTATATGTCAATCAGAGAGCAACCAAAAACAACAAACAAAACCAGAAAGAACAGCTAAGTGGCAGCATATGGTCTTCAACCATAGGGCATTGATAGTACCATATGGCATTCTCCAATTTGTTACAAATCTACACAAGTTTTGAAAGAGAGACCAATGATACCAAAGGGACATTCAAACTCATAGGTCAAAATCAAACTGACAATGCCATGGCAAAAAAATGACAAATAGACAATCAAAAACATACAAAATACAACATATTAAAACTAAAGACTGACCAACACGAACCCCACCAAAAACCAAGGGCTATTGCAGGTGATTTTGAAGGGTCACCAGATCCTACTCCACATGTGACACCAGAAACGTGCATCTGGCGTACCAAATTATACGCCTATGTCAAGTGGCAAATATTTGTGGACTATTCAGGTCAAGCCTTGAAAAAATTGATAATATATATCCAAAGTAATAGGTAGTCTCTGCAAAGTGAATTCCACAATATGAACTGATTAAAAGATAGACTGACCATGAAAAAGAGGGCCCATGATTTTAAAGTAGCAGAAAAAGCGCACTGACATTTTTTACGTACGTTCCTCAAAGAGTTGATGCAAAGGTGTTTTAACGTGGATTCTCCCAAAATGAGATGTTGGATTTAAAGACCATATTCTGATCGCACGGATCTGCGTATTTGTAATTCCTGCACAGCCGAACTGACCACCCATCTTTAACATGGGTTTACAATTAAATGTAGATGACATAGGGAACATATATCTTTACACAAGTCAAATCTTTGGACACTGTTCTTCTTCGTGGTCAATTAAAATTATTATGTTTTTATTTGATGTTTTCTATTCTTTGGAAACTAACACCGGTGAACCGACTTCTGATATACGACTTGACTTCAGTTACTTGCAACACTATAGATTAATCAATTGTAAGACTATAAATTCATCAATTTTGCAGTCTCCTCTTTATTACCCAATGAGATTAAAGGAGATATCAGGTAAAAGACAACGAGGCAGCAAGCAAACAATATAAGATTTCGAAAAAATTGAAAAATGACATAGATTAAAAAACATAATATGTAGATTTAAATTATATTTCCAAAGCACCTTAAACTTGTCACAAATTTGGCTACAAATCTGAATTGACTGAAAAGTCAAAATAAGCCTAGAAATTGATTAATTTTTTATCAAAAGAATTTAAATTATTGCTTTGCCTATGCCTGAAAAAAAAAAACAAAAAAAACTAGTTCACAGAGGAACACAGCACAGCAGCCCTTAACAAAAGGATGCGCATATTCAAAGCATACATGTATTTTTGGGCATCTGTGGAAGAAAAGAAATTGCATTACATTTAGTTGTTGGGCTTCGTTTTGGATAGTATGCCTAGTTTCGAATATAATATACATTTAGATGTGTCAGTTCCACTAAAACGAGATATTGAGATATTGAGATCTCTATACTTTGAGTTGCCAATTGCCGTAGACTGCATGTTGTCATCTGTTGTCTTTTGGTAATTTTTTGTCTTTGTATCGCTATCTCGATGATGTTTATCCCACAACTCCTTCATTCATTTTTAATATAACTTTTTAGAATTAATCACAAAATATGGACAAAATTCGACAACAAATGAGAATATACTATTTATTTTGAATATTCATTTATTTGTTTATTTCGAGCAAACGACACATGTCATTTCCCGCCCATCAACATAAGGAGGGCATGGAAGTACTTCATTACATTTGGCGGCAACAGAGTACAAAAGACTCTTGTCGTTCCAGTTAGACGCTTTCTTCAATCGCTCAGCATCTGCATCGACACATATATATTCCGTTGCAGACTGATGTCCAGGGTAGCCAGACATTAGGTACCCAGTATACTCTTTTTTCCAATCTCCTATGCAATCTTTACGGCCAGGGATCATAAGTGTTGATGATTCAATCTTGGTATGGCAGACAGCACAAGGGAAACTGTACATGTGATATTTGCTCTTGTCAAAAAGGGAATTTTTTAAGTCGATATCGTGGGTGTCGAAGGCGGCTCCACCAACAAAAGCATTACTGTTAACTTTCTTGTCGTAAGCTCCCCATTGTGGTTGTTTGGGTAGGCAAAGATGATTGACTGCCGATCCAGTTTTTGTGTAAGACGATCCACCCGTGTATCCTGTAGTAATTATTAAAACTAATAATATTGGATACAAAAGTCGAAGAAAAAATGCATTTACTTCATAAGCTTTTCGGTGACATAAATGAAATCAATTTGTACAGAAAAGGAACATATTTAATAGATATAAAGGCGGGAAATAATATCTTTATAAAAATAAAAAGATGTGGTATGATTGCCAGTGATACAACTCACCACCAGAGACCAAATGACGTAAAAGATCGTCCACAATGTTTGTATTTTTGTTCTGTATATTTTATAATTATTTTATTATTTTTTTTGGGGAGGGGTGTTTTTTCTTTTTTCTTTGGTAAGTTACATATAATTGTTGATCTGTAATTCAGTTTACCGCGGTGTAAACATACTTTTTGATAATTCCTATCGTTGCTATATATACTCGTATTATTAAAATGATATATAAAAGTAACCGTTAAAATATACGTATACAAGAAAAGCCAAGTTGTTGAGCGTTTCTATGTTCTATGTACGTATTTCAGTATTTCAGTATAATTTATGAACACATTGTAGGAAAAGCAAGAAGCCATAAGTGTGTTAAGAGCAAGCATTCAGTGATTGTCGTGTGTTGTGTGTCATATTTGTTTTTCGTTTAATGTTTTGTACATACATCAGTCCGTTATAGTTTTCTCGTTTGAATTGTTTTATAATTGTCACTTCGGGGCCTTTTACATATATAGCTTGCTATGCGGTATGGGTTTTGGTCATTGTTGGAGGCCGTACGGTGACCTACAGTTGCTAACTTCTACATGCACGTCATTTGGTCTGGGAGTTGTCTCATTGGCAATCCTACCACATCTTATTTTGATCAGATTAACATACCGTCGTAAACGAGCTCCGAATTTCTACTAGTACACGTTGATCTACCCCATTGTATGTAACTTGCACCGCTAGTAACTTTTTCTGTAATCAAGGAAATTCATGAGAATATGTTTAATCATATTAGAATGTTATACTCATTTATTAGTTCCATTGTGTTTTTTTTAACCAAAATAATGAATTTATAAAACTCAAACCTAATGCATAGTGATACAATATTGCAATAATTCATATAATATGTCTGCTCGAAGAAAACAGTCTTATCAAATCAAACAAAAATCTTCTTTCCGAAAAAAGATAGAGTCACAACCGGAAAGGCAATTCAAAACTATAATTCGAAGAAATATGGTCACAAACCTAGTCCACAATGTAAAAATGATGCTTAGAATTGTTTAGGGTTGTGTTTAAATTCTATACGGATGGCATCCTAAACGTGTTTTTGATCATTATCATGTTTAGATTCTAAACAGACTCCAAATGGATTGTTAAAATGGACGCTTAAAATCAAAACAAAATGTACCTAAGCGCGTAAATTTCATAAGCACCAAAAAATTTAAGCGCCTCAATACCAAAGCACATTATTTAAAAAAAACTAACGTGTTAAATTACTTTTGGTGTTCCAACATGTTCAAAAAGTGGGACAAATATGTGTTTATGATTGGGTTTATAAATAGTATCTAAACGTCATTGTTTACAGTGCAGATACTCATTACTCGTCGAGGGTAAATAAACAACTACACAGAAAAAGTGAAAATCGAGCAACTGAACTCCACAAATCAGAGAGTGAACTCAGGTGCTAAGGAAGTAAAGCAGTTCTCGCTTCGCTATTGACACCTGTCGTGGAGCTTGTTTGAAGGACACTTTGTTGATAAAGTTGCAGTCGTTGATGTCACAAATATGGAAAAGAGGTCGAGCTACGACAAGTTTTTCATCTGTGATACAGATGTTCCGTAACTGTTAACGAAATCATGATGACGTCCATAAAACTCAAGAAATGACAGCAGCATTCAAGATTCGCAATTATAAAAAGCGTTCTTTCTTAAAAGCGCCACGTTAAATATAACCGTTTAAATTTAATTGACTGACAAAATGTTAATATTACTACATTGTCACCTGATGGACCTTTCATTTCACGGTACATGTACATCTGAATAGGTTGTTTATAGCTATAGTTGATTGAAGGTTGTGAAATCAATCACATCTGACTTAAGCTGAGTTTGGATAGAAGACTGTTTGAAATAATAAAGGACGGGTCAATTAAGCGACGAAAAGTACAACCACAATTTGCAGTGGCATCCTCAAAGCCGTTGTATATAGTTAATAGTTTTTTTTATTACATTTTTGCCTCATGCATGCACATCTATCCTACATATCCTACAAAATTACATATCCCTTGTTTTCCCATTTCCCTAAAAAATAATACACTCGACCTACCTTTATTGTCATGATTATTGGGTTCTTGTTTCAAACTTTTCAGTCCAGCTCATATAACCTGAAACATCATAGAATCCATCTTATCAGTACATGCTGAATTTGCCTTACATACTGCTGGTTTGGTCTGTTCCAGCAGCAACAAAAACACAATGAATACGCATACAGATGTCATGGTGATTCAGTCTAAACATTCATTTTGCACTTGCACTTGTTGTATATAAACATTTACTTGTTGAAACCCAATAAGTTTTATTTGAATATGGAGTAACATATTGTACACGATACTTAATGTGAAATATGATATGAAGCCATCCTAAATGTAATAGGAATGAAATTTATTAGAAAAATTAGCCTGTGACTTTTCCTTGTCATTTGCTGGAAATAACTGCATGAGTACAAAATATTACTTAAGCGAGTCTTCAAGTTGCAAAAGGTGAAAATGAATATGCCGTAAGAAAAGAAATGGTTCTGCATACCTTCCCCCCTCGACTTTTGTCTATATATATATTTATATAAATAAGGGCATGCGGAATAATTGCCAATGAGACTATACATGTTTACGTGACTCATGTCTTGCATATACGCCAAAAAAATGCAAAGTAGTGAAAGGACAAGAAAAAGATGTACTAAAAACAAAATCTACCAGAAGAAAAAATAAGTCACGCAATTAAAAACTAAGAAGTGAAATCAAATAGTAATCATAGTCATTTGGATCCAAAATTAAAATATATTTTACATTTTTTTTATATATCTTAGACACTGACATAACATTGGAAAATGATGGGCGTATTCTGTGTTTTCGCCGCCCGGTACGGATTTCTTTTACTTGTTTTGTGCAAAGAATTTGAATTTAGGGGGCTTGCGACGCTCTTCCTTAATTCGCCTATATATATATTTAGCCAGAGACATATATACACAGACATACAGAGACATATATACATATTGTCTCTCTGATTTAGCGTCAGTGTTATTCATGTCCTCTATGATGATACGCCGTCTGACTCGCATAACCTGTTGGCAAAATGTAACATGGTATATCCTTTCTGGATAATTTTATTTATATTAGAGTTGATGGTTTTAAATTATTTACTCTGTTGATTAAGTAAGAGGGAGGGGGTAAGGTATATTCATTTTGTTGCTAACACTGTGATACCCTCTTAATAAAATAAGGACTGTAATCCTTTGATTTTCCGGGAAAGTAGCACGTCCATGTAGCAATTTTTTTACATACTATATTTTCCTATGAAAGGCCATATAACATTATAATCCTACATAAAACAATGATGATAATATTTTATTATTATAATATGGGCCTCATTCAGTTAGCACATATTTTGCATAATTGGTAATCGGTGAAACCGGAAGTTCGGAATCGTTTTGTGATTATAACCAACATCGAACATCCTTTGTTCAGAACAAAAAACTTTCGCTCCAAAAATTGAAATGTGTAATGTTAGTATTCTAAGATTGCTTAAAAATACTGCTAGTATTTGATACCTTAATGCATGATGAATATATTGCATACTTACCATAGTACGACCTTGTTTTCATACATAATGTAAAGTGCAGAGATGAGCACTTGCCGTGACCTGGTCCAAATTTACATGTACATGTACAAGCTTTTTTATGTTTTAACATCTTTTAAAGCTTCACAAAGATTCAACATACTTATTTTATATGTTCATGTGTAATATTGCTGTCTACAATTGACCATTTATATACCAATATGTTCCTGTTTAGTAACGGTAAACACCATAGATCCTGGACAAGTGGAAATATTGCCTGTCATTACAGGTGCTTTACGCCACTTCCCATCACACACCACTGCAAAATTTAACATTTCTAAAATCAATATTGTCCATACTGATAAAAAGTATTGTATTTAGAATATTATTTTTGATGATTTATTGTTGATTTTTGTGTTGCCTTTTGGCTGTCAGATGTACTTTGTTTACATCCATTTTCTTTCATTTCTACCAAGTACATGTCGGTACCTCGAATGACCGAATAACACCGTTATTATCCGAATAACACTTGTAATGACCGAATAACACTTGAAATTTTAATATTAGCACATATTGGTGACTTTTAAACATTGATTATTAAATAATATTATATTATAAGTGTATTTTATAACTTAAAAATGATATATAGAAAGCAGGTAAGTTCATAAAGATCATTATAACTATAGTGTGTACATCCAACATGGCGACCAATGAAAACACAATGGAAGAATAAAAGAATGATTGCATATGCATTCAAAGAGAAATGCTATGAAAATAAAGTATTAATTTATGTACTGTATATACATAGTATTGTCCAATAATTGTTTTTTCAGTAAGGTTTTGAAAAGTTAACAAGTACATCAAAGCCATGAAATTACTCCAATCACCTATTAGTTTTCTTAACGATTTACTCAATATTGAATGAAACGTAATTCAGAATTTTCACATATTTAATTTAAATTTAATAAAAAAATTGATTATACTTGATTGTTTTATAATAAAAACAAAGCAGCTGAATGGATGATTCGTATGTATGTTGTAATAACATTTTCTCAAAAAGAAATTAAAGATTTTCAGAAATAAAAGTAAGGAAAAAATAATATTCTAAGTATTGACATTTAATTTTTTATTGCTATGTTCATTCATTTTAATACATTAAGTAAGTTTAATAATGAAATATTTGGTGCCAATTAGATAATTTAATTGTGATAATGCCAAGTTCCCAATAATCAAATTATTTATTACCTTACAATTCTATTATATTGTTAATTAGATTGTTGTTTACTGACACGTGCCCATTACATTATTAGTCATTAAATGATAATGAAATTATATTACGGTATGGACACTCTGCATTAAATAGGCTTGTGACTATCTTGGTATACCAAGGCTGCATTACCAAAACCAATAATAATAATAAAAAAAAAAGAAACACAAATAAATATTTATAACTATATACAATATATGTACATCCTAACTATATTCCTCTGTAAAAGGGTAATAAGCTTCATTGTTTCACAAAGAATTTTTGATTATTTAAAATATTATTTTTTCTTCAGAAAAAAAAATTAAAAAAGTTTATTTAAACTTATTTGATATGAGTTTTTCCTGTTTAATAAAATACGTTTTTGGCAAAATTTTATTGTAAAAGAAAAAATGTATGAACTTCTGCCTAATTTATGTACCTTGTTTCTGATTATGATAGAAATAATAAAGGAATTAATAAACCACATTGAGTTTTTCAGAATTAAAATCCATGTAAGCATGTCTTTTCAGACTGGTTAAGTTATATTTTATATTTGTAATATTATTATAAAAAAAATACCCTCTCCCCTTTTAAATTTTACACACCCTACATGTAGATGTAGAGTATTAAAGTATTATCAGTTTCACCCAAGAAAGTATTCATTTTAATAACATAATCTTAGCAGTTAATCAAAATGAAATCCTTAATGTCTATAAATAACAATGAAATGTAACTGTTTCTTGGAAAAGGGTTTCCGAATTTTCCGCCAAAAGCACATGGCTTTCAACAAATGTAAACAAAGCATTCAATTTGTGATCATGGATTACAGCTTTAATTAGTTTAATTTGGATATAGATATTCAATTAAAGGTACAGTCAAGCATTGTTCTTACTTTCTTCTGGATTAAAACTAGTTTGAAAGATCAGTTTAAAATAAAATAAACTTTGACATCATAACAACAGACGATCTGAAATATACTGTGAATATATATATTCAGTGACCAGAACAGAATTTTGAACTCTGCTACGGAAGTCGGTTACATCATGCTTTTGTCCATAATCGATAAAACTGTCAATTTTCATAATACCGAGACAATTATTATTTTGTTGTTGAAATATTTCAGTAAATTAACGATGTCAAACACGATTTCAAAAGGTAAAATTTATACTTCAAAGGTTTACACTTTTATTTTTCACGGAGATATTTTAAAGCTGTGTCAGGCTATAATATTTATCATTTAAACTCGCGATTTGTATTATGTAATCAAGTCTTGAATATTGTTCTATCTAATCAACTTTGTTGTAAAATCAGAGTGTTGCATCTAATAATGATCAATTACCAGTCCAATGAGGTTAAAACACCTGTAGAGTTTTAATTTGTCACTTGTTACTTCACAGTCAAAATATGATAATAAAATTTTTACACATAGCGCGATGCATTGCGGCCGAATTTTATGCGTAGCGGTACCGCAATGCATGAATAGCCTAGGGAAAACACTAAGCAATCATTCTTTTATTCTACCCATAGTGATTCCCTTGGTCGCCATGTTGGATGTACACATTATATTTATAATGATCTTTATGAACTTACCTGCTTTCTATATATCATTTTTAAGTTATAAAATACACTTATAATATAATATTATTTAATAATCAATGTTTAAAAGTCACCAATATGTGCTAATATTAAAATTTCAAGTGTTATTCGGTCATTACAAGTGTTATTCGGATAATAACGGTGTTATTCGGTCATTCGTGTTACCCAGTACATGTAGGCAGTAGGGACCATCCAGACACCAACTTTCCTGCTTTATGGGGGATATCCCCCATGAGAGGTGTTGACCTGACCCTTATAAAACTGTATTATTTAGACTAAATTACTTTAAAAAAGGCATTCAGAGGTGTAAAAGAATCATTTAAACACATGTATACTCATTTAAAACCATAAATGTTCTAATTAAGTACAGTAATGACATGTATAGGTATGAATTAGGTCCTCTTATGCTCGAAATCCCCCATGGAGATTTTAAAAAGTTGGCAGGTACCTTGAACCAAGAAAACACAATCTATAGATATTACCCAAAAAACTCTATCTTATATAATATACATACTGCTTTTATAAATAATAAAGAATATAGTTTTGTGATACATTGTATGATGTCATTTATACTCAATAAAAGTACAATTTAATTTTAGGAATTCGATTTGTGTATCTTATACAAGTATGTTAGTTTCTATATTAGGCAGATGACACAATATTCAGTACATTTTAAACACGAGTATTTCATTTTATAGAATTTATTTATAGAAGTGCTTTTTTTTCCTATAGACAAAATGTGTAAAATTCACCCTTTTTTTTTAGTCCCATCCTAATTTACAATACACATTTGGTAATTATGACATGTATGATTATAGGGCATGCAAGATAGAAGTTTTTCAATCTCAAATGATTCTGATTGAAAAACTTTGACAGTGTGTGTATTCGCATGGTGGGTGATGCTTTCATAAGCAACAGATGCTAACCCTGTAGACGCACCTTCTTAATCAATTTCTGAGATTTGCACATCGGTAAAGTACCGTTGTCTTAATTTATAACAACTTTTTCACCTTATTTTGGTCAATTTTATTGCGATGTTCCTGATGTAAGTCAGTGGAATGTTTAGGATTTGGGATCAAGTATAAGGTCAGTCCAGAGGCAAGAAACAGCAATGTATTCTTTTTTAGCGCTCCCTTTGTTATCAAGAATGTTGATCAATAAATTAACCTTGCAAATAAGCCTACTTTTTGAATTTGCATGAAAAAGGGGCAGGTCACCTAATACAAATTTTAAATTGTGGCACAATCTTTTATCAACATTACAAAAAAACATTCATATTTAGGCCAAATAAAAAAACAAGTTTGTTTACTGTACCCGGACTGTCCCAAATTTTTTTAGAGCCGACCCGGACTTTTATCACTCCAAATTAGGCAAATTATATCTTCACAGGTATTAGTCTTGACAGCAATGTTGTTTTTTTTCAACCACTACATGTACATGTTTGTACATGTAGCTGTGTGCCAAAAACCATCCATAAGTATTGTGTAACCGACCATCTTACTGACAAAAACAACTTTGGCAATGAATAACTAAGGTGAAATATAGCTACATTTGTAAATGCAATACCAGATTCGAATTTGGAAACAGATAAGACTGTATCCAGGATTGGCCATCAAATAAAAAAGTCTTGCCAACCGACCAACCCTATCATTTTCAGATGGTTACATTAAACACACATATGTTTTTGGTTTTTTTTGCCTAATAGAAATTTGTACTGGCATGATAGTTATTTAAGCAGTCTGGGCCTGTGACTGTGTGGAGACTGGTTTAATTTATGCAGATAGTGACTGCCAAAGTTCTTTTATCATCCAGCACTAACTAATACATGTAATACTGAAAGGACCAATGCTACAATGTACAACTTCATATATATATATATATATATATATATATATATATATATATATATATATATATATGTCAAATATAAGTTGGTATTTATTTTGATATTACTAATAGGTACCATCACAATTGAACTACTTTATCACCAGAAAAGGTAAAAGTGGTCAAGTTTGATAACCATCATAAAATTTCAAAATACATGTAATTGCATACCATGACCATGATGAGATGGCACTGACATAACTACAAATTCAGAAATTATTGCTTAAATTTATTATTACATTCAAAGATCAAGGAACATGTGTAATGACATATAAATTTAATTATAATTGGAATGCAAATTACAACTTCTATGTAAATATAATATGATTCCATCACATTTTTCATTAAGAATGAACAACACAAAAATTTCTAAATTTACAGCCAATTATGAATTTGAATTGATACCTATCAGCTATTAAAAACATTTTTCTGTTTATATTTTTTCAGATGTCAAATGATGTTGTGAAGTAGCCATTCAATCCTGGACAGCATTGTCCAGTCAGAAAGAATGGAAAGTGTAACAAAAGGAGTACG